>PVJX010019153.1:0-35289 GCA_004027295.1 Dolichotis patagonum
CTCACCCCGGCCTTATTGGCTATGACCCGTATTATCTGTGTTATTTTGATTTTTCTCGGTGTCGGTCTGTGGCAGGTGGGAAGCCACGCTCTGGTTCTCACGGGATCGGCTGTGGCTGTGGGATTTGGGTGTCGGAAAAGCCAGCGTGGCTCCCTGGACCGCGGCCTCTCGGTCTCTCCAGAGCCGGGGCCCGGCCGCAGCGTCCCTCCTTTGTAACCCGGGGACTCAGCAGCCCCGCGCCGGCAGGGCAGGCAGGTCCTCCCCGGACGCCCGAGCTCCGGCTGGACCCCGGAGCCCATAGCTCGGGTCTAGGGGCACCGCGTGGGCGGAGCTCGGGTCAGGAGCAGGAGGACCGGGCAGAAGTCCCCCCTGGCCTGCAGGTGGACCCTGGGGGACGACAGGACTGGGCCCAGCCGGGTGCCACCCTGCTGGATGTGAGCCAGCGGCTCTGCTCGCTGTGCGCTGCCATCTTGCGTCTCAGGCAGATCCCGACCCGGGGACACGTCTACGCACTGATCGCCATGGGGGGTCGTGGGGAGCTGGTGCGCACACTCCTCACATCTTCATTCTTTGTATCCCCCTCCCCCACTGAAGTCCATTGAGGATGACCCTGGTCACTGGGCCAGGCCCACTCAGTGACTCAGAGGCGGCGGCCTGGCTTTGTGCAGCCTGGGGTGGGGTGGGGCATCTTTGCGTGCTCTCCCATAGCCCCGACCGTCTGCACGGGGGTGTGGGGAGGGGCGTGGTGCTCAGCTGGGCTCAAAGGACGAGTGACCACTGCAGGGCCCAAGACCAGACCTCGGGGCAGGAGGGGCTGGGAGACAGCGTTCCCCAGGGCGCAGGGCCTGGGAGCAGCCAGGGCGCGCTGGCCCGACGTCGTGGGTGGTGGCTGTGGCGGGACAGGAAGGCACGGACATGTGGCAGGAGTAGAGGGACCGGCACAGAGATGGCTGTGAATGCCTGGCCACTGCGTCCGTCCCTCGATGTGCTGCTGGGGTCCCTGGTGCATGAACCGCTGGGCTCCCCTTTGTCCCATTGATGGGGACAGTGACCCCAAGATGGGAGCTGGAGCGACAGGTGGGGACCAGAGCCTGTCTCTCCCTTCTCCCTGGGCCCCTTCTCCTTCCTTCTCCTTCCTTCTCCTTCCTTCTCCTCTTTTTCCTCTTCCTTCTCCTCTTCCTCTTTTTCTTCCTCTTCTCACCCCTTAGCCATCCTCCTTCTGCATCCCAGCGCTCAGGGATCCCCCAGCCAGGTGCGGGGGTGCCCAGCCCTGTGTGGGGATGCTGTGCCCTGACCCATTGTCCTTGTGACCCTGCATCTAATCATCTTGGGGTTTTTTCCCCCAACAGCCCTGAATGCGTGGACACCAGACCGCCCGCCCCTGGCCCCGCTGCTGGGACACCGAGCGAACCAAGGCCAGTGCTGAGGTGCAGCGCTAGAGCCGGACCGGGGTGTCTTCCAGCCTGGTTTATGGCTGCCGGCGTGGCCTCTGCCCTTGGCCTTGCTGAGATTTTATTGCAGTGCTCATCTGGGGTGACCCGGAGGTCCCCGGAGCCATAGGCGAGGGCAGCCAGCCCCGGGGATCTGTGTGCTGGGGATTTTAGGCTGGGCAGGCAGTGGGCATAGCAAGACTCCAGGAAATAAATAGTTCGGTTCCCACTGAAACTGCCTATGCTGGAATTTGTGCCCTTAGCAGAAAACAGAGCATCCTTTTATTTGAACCCAGATAATTTTAACAGCAAGAGTGCTGATGGGAGAAAAGCTGGGCTAAGTGTATTCTTGGGGTTGTAAATTCCTTCTCTCCCTAACGCCCCGGCCTTATCTGAGACTCTCTTAGCAGGGCAGACTTCTTCCATTCCTGTCTTCTTTATTCACCATGCTCCTTCCTCTCCTGGGTTTTATCAGCTCAGAGGCTGCAGCTGAGCTGAGCTGAGCTGAGCATACTCACCCAGAGTGGCCAAGAAATACCGCAGCCTGCAGATCTCTCCATCTCCCTGGCTCTGCCCTCTCTGAGCACACCAGTCCCTTATTTTTGTTTTTTCAAATGAGGGAACAGAGTGACCAGATACATTTTCAAGTGGTGAGGTTGCTTGAAGTACCTTCTTGAGCAGAGTTTTCTTTTCTGGGCTGCAAAATAATGGTTCCCTGCAAGATGGGAACAGAGCTGGCCGCTCGCCCAGCCTCAGTCTGGGCGTAGACAGTGTGCGCTTTGGGCAAAGTGACTACATCACTGGTTGGTCTAAATCTGTCTGAAAATTGAGCCTGCACTCGGAAGCACCTGAGGCCAAGCTTTGGCGGTGTAGAGGAGCAAACAGAAGTCAGAGCTGGGGAGGACAGGAAAAAAATTCCCAAACCTGAAAAAAGCAGGAGGAAGGAAAAAAAAATAATGGCAGAAATAAGCCCAAATGTATCAGTTGTGACAGTGTGAAAATGAAATACAATGAGCCTGAACAAAACAACTCAGAAAGTTTAAAAATTAATAAAAAGGAGAACAGAGCAATATTCACATATTCAGGTAAATGATAACGCATGATGAAAAGTATTAAGAAGGACAGAGACAAACAGTTCATATTCACAGGACTGAGGACGCACCTCGGAGATACCGGCGCTGTTCTTTTGAATAACAAGGCGGAAATGACCATCCTGGAGAGAGTTTTAACACAGCCTCCCTGACGTGGGACCAAAGGTGACCTTGAAGCTATTTCCAGTCTTGATTCCTGGATATAACATAATGCCTTGCTTGGAAGAAAGGGTCTTTGCAGATGAGATTGTCTTGGGTTGCCTGGACGGACCCTAACGTCCTTGTAAGAGTGTGTGAAACAGAAGGTGGAGATTGGTGGAGCATGGCCAGGAGACAAGGAACCAGTCAGGGGGAGAGGGGGAGCCCCCCAGGACCAGAGGAGACACACAGTGGAGGAAGGCTGGCCCTGAGGACATCCTGAGTTTGGATTACCGGCCTGTGGAATTGTGAGAGGGTAGATTTCTGCTGTTTTAAGCCAACAAGTTTGTGGGTGTCATTGTGATCAACCCTGGAAATGACCGAATTTCTCAGACACTGCCATGTGATGTAGCTAGTAAGACAGTGAAGGATCTGAGAAACTTCACTCTGCATTCAACTGCGTGTGCCACTGTTTTTAAACACACAGAAAAATGTGTAGGAAATGTACTACGTACGCAGTAACGGAGAGAATCTTGACATTTCTGATGCTCCATCTTTGGATCCTCACTGTGACAGGGGCATCGCAGAAAACACGGCAGCCACCGGTGACACTCGTTGCCTCTGGAGATGACAAAACTCTTCTAAGTAATCCGTGTTTTAAAGAGGAAGTTCAAATGGAAGTTATGGTACTTTAAACCCAATGCTGTAAAGGTTATGGGGTTACATCCAAAGAGGTATTCGAAAGGGAATTTAGAGCCACTTATTATAAGGTGGGAAAAGTAGAAAAGAAATTAGCTAAGTTTTTGGCCTAACAAACTATTAAAACCAACAATAAAACACATACAACAAAAACAAGATGAAAGAAACAGTGACAGAAGTAGAAATTAGTGGCCCTGAAGCAAGGCCAGCAGATCACTGTAGCTGCTGGTTTCAAACAGGAGCCTAAACAGAATTCTTTCTGTGGTCTGTTGGCCATTTCAGAACTTTGGAAATGTAATGGTCAATTCATCAGAAAGAAATAGCAGGTGAGTGTGGTGGACTTTCGGCGGCCCTCAGGAGAGAGACCCTGGCGCCTCGGGACCTGCACCGTGCAGTTGACTCGGGTGCCAGGAGAACAAGGAACTCCTCCCCTCTCTGGGGGGCGGCTGTAATCCTGCCGGCACACAGGCTGAGAATCGAACATCTCATGTCATCCTCTCCCCCGTCCCATGTCACCCCCTCCCCCCCACTTAGCAAGTGGGAGCCAGTGAACTACACATCTTGTGAAAAGATTGGCTATGTTATTTAGTACGCAAAGATATGAACAACCATTTGGAAGAGAACAAGAGACAATATGACAGATAGTGAAGATCTCTGGTTGTCTAGCTTTGAAATTTATGCTGTCTTATGTCCTGTTCTGTTCTGTTTTGTTGTGTTTACTTTTACCCCTTTAAAAATAAAATAAAATTAAAAAAATTTAAAAAAAGAAGTAGAAATTAACAAAACAGGCAGAAAGTCAAGAAAAGTAATTAACAAACAGAAAACACATTCTCTGAAGTCATGAACGGAATTGACAAAATCTGGGCAGGGATAATTAATACCAAAGAGAGGGCAGAGGTAAATATTATGAGGTAACACAAAAAGATATGTGTATATCAATACAGCTCTTCAAAAATTGTGACAAATATCTTTATTTTATTTCATTTTTTTGTCTTTTTGAGATAGGGTCTTGCTATGCAGTTCAGGCTGGCCTTGAGCTCACTTTGTGGCCCAGGCTGGTCTCGAACTTGCAAGGATCCTCCTGCCTCAGCCTCCTGATTGTTGGAATTACAATGCGTACCACCACGCCTGACTGAATACTTTTATGTTAATGTACTGATAACAGCTGATATCGAGAACATCCTAAGATAATATAATCAAACACAAGTAGAAAACTTGAATACAGAAGTAATCATAAAATAAATGGAAATGTGAGTCAAAGATCAGTAAGAGGCAAGAAATCTGCTGAATGTGGTGGTACACACCTGTTATCCTAGCACTTGGGAGGCTGAAGCAGGAGGATTGCTGCAAGTTCAAGGGCCACTTGGACTACATAGTGAGTTCAAGGCCAACCTGAACTGCATAGCAAGACTCTGCCAAAAAAAACCCACAAAAAACAAAAAACAAAAACAAAAACAAAAGCAAAAGCAATAAGTCCATAGAACTTAATAGAAGGGTTCTATAGATATTTAAGGGGCAGACACTCTGGATCTGTAGAAAAAGATGGAGCGCTACAATACCTTTTATGAAGGTAGTAAATATTATCAAATCTGGCAAGAAGTGTGAGAAAAACTCTAAAGGCTCATTGGATTTATCAACATATATGTAAGAGCTGTAAAGAAAATAATAGTAAAGTGAATCTTAGGGCTTATCTCTAGTCAGTAGGGTTGGTTCAGTAAAAATGTGTCAGTGTTGTTAACTGCTCTGATAAGTGAAGAAAACCCCACACTTTTCACAAAAGGCATTGCCCTCTGCTTCCCTTCTAATTAACATTCACGCATGACAGAAACATCTAGAAAACAGTAGAACCTGAACCGACAGAGAAACAAAGCAAAAAACCTAATAGGAGTCATCATACCTGGTGGAACAACAGAATTAAAGTCATCACTTCTCCTATATACATGTTAGCCAAAATGCCACAAAAGAAATAAAATTTGGAAAGGAAGACACAAAGCTGATAGTAGTTTCAGGTAATGTAATCGTTCAATTAAAAAAAAAATCACCCAGTGCATGGCTGGAACCATGGGTGAGCAGGAGTGCTGAGTACAGGAGTGTCGAATATGTGAAGATCAGTAGTTCTTCCTCTGCTGGCATCAGTCAGCAATTGCAGTAGAGAGAACGACCTCATTCGCCCTGGTGACAAAGTCTGCGAGGTACCTGCAGGAGACCTGTGCCCACCATGTTGGGCGGGGCTTGCTGTTCTCCTTTCTTCCTTACTACAAGGATCCACAGCTTGTTTGGGTTGGCCAAGTACTCACCTGAGAACAATCTCCCGGCAGCCTTTGCTCCTAGCGCTGGCCACCTGGGCAGGGTTTGCTCGGTGAATTCCCACAGAGGCGTTTGCAACTGGGTAAGAAGCCAGTAGGAGCGAGGAGGTGGCCTCTGGCTCTTGTACTTCCTGTGAAGATGCAAGACAAGACGAAGCTGCTCTGGTCCCTGAGCATGCCACTGGCCCTGGACTACTACTACTACTTCTTCTTCTTCTTCTTCTTCTTCTTCTTCTTCTTCTTCTTCTTCTTCTTCTTCTTCTTCTTCTTCTTCTTCTTCTTTTTTGTGTGTGTGGGGGTACTGGAAATCGGACTCAGGACCTCGAGCCTGCCAGGCAGCACAGAGATGCCAGCATGGGGTGTGGGGGTGGGGACAGTGGACAGGCAGGATTGGGAGGGCTTCAGGGCTGCAAAGATGCTCTGTGATTCCTCGATGGTCGCTGTGTGTCATCACACATTCACTCCACCTTATGGAATGTACAATACTGATGCTATGGTTTATATCTAGGTGTCCCCCAAAGCCTCCCTGTGTGCATAGGTGGGGCTTTGGGAAGGTCAGCGTGGTCACTGATGGACTGGTCCACTGTGATTTTATAGCTAAATGTGACATGGGGAGGTGAAGCCAGGCTGGAGGAGGCGGTCACTGGGAGGCCTGGGTCTGTCTCCCTCCTCCTCCTTGATCTCTCTCTGCTCCTTGCCTGCCATGCCGTGGGCTGTTTCTCCTCCTCCAGGCTCCCCTGCCATTCCTGCCTTGGAGTCAGCTGACTGGGGACTGAGACCTCTACAAACCATGAGCCAAAATACGCCTTTCTTTGAGCCTTTAAATGGTGGGTGTTGGGTGCTGTGTCTCCGTGACAAGAAAGTAACTAAGACAACCAAGAAGGATCCCTGATGTGAATGTGGACCTTGGGTTACAGTGATGAGTCCATGGAGCTCTGGGGGGTTGACAGGGATACCCCTGGGAGGTTGGATGCCAGTGGTGGGGGAGACTGTGTGGGGAGTGGGGTGACTGGGAAATCCTCTTAATTTTGGGGTCAACCTAACATTACTCTAAATAATAGTTTTTTTAGAAAAGTGGAACCTAAATGCAGAAATCAGGTATGTAGTAAGATACATAAGAAAGACAAAATGAAAATCGAGGCGTACTATGTGTGGGAAGATTCCTGTGGCACAGAGGTTATATTTTATCAAGCAAAGTAATAAATTCAATGAGTCTCTAATCAAAACTATGAGATCGTTTGTAGACGCTGAGCAATGATTTCTAAAATTCATAGGAAAACGTGAACATGGGGGACAGTCAAGGTGACAGGCATGTGGGGAGGACCCTGGTCTCCCCCAGCCCTGGGGCATGCTGGGACTCTGGAGAGGAGTCACTGTGTGTGGGTGGATTTTGGTGACAGGTGGCCTCTAGGTGACAGGGAAAGGACTAGAGGCCACGAGAAAGCACCTGGATGACCTGACCGGAGAGCCTGCTCTGGGGCGTCCACTGCCACCTCACTGCGGAGCCCCAGCTGCTGGGCGGGGGGCAGGGAAGCTGAGGCTGCCCTTCCACGGGGTCATGCACCCCGATGATGGGCATCTTTGTGGGGGCCCCAGAGCCTGGCTGAACTGGCCTGTACCCAGCCCCTGGAGCTCTCCTCTCCCTGGGGGCAGGGGTCACTTTTTCTTCTGCCTCCCCAGTTTCCTCCAAGGTGTCCTCCCCCTACCCAAAGAAAGGCCACCCCAGCGGGCAGCTTCCTGTTACAAGGCCCAGCGACCCTGCGCATCTGCCCATCCCCGCTGCGGGAGCCAGGCTGTCTGGAGAGAGAACCGGAACTCAAGTTCCCGGAGACAGATCGAATTCCATAGGGATTAAAGACTCAAACGCAAAGGCGAAACTTGAAAATCACCTAAAAAACAGTCGAGGTTTTTCAGGCTCGGGCAGTGTGCTCACTTCCTGTCGCCACTGCAGCAAACCGCACAGTGTGCGGGCAGCGCAGACCTGGGGGCGGGACCCAGCAGGCACAGCCTGCTCTCGGCCACCGCAGGCCTCAGCCCCGGCTGACTGCTGTCTGCAGGGCTGGGCTGGCACAGGGGCTGCAGGCAGGACCCGCGTCCTGCTCCTGGTGGCTCTGGGAGTGGCTGGGTGGCCCAGCGTTCCTTAGCCTGGGTGCCATCGCTGCCCTGGCTTCCCGCAGTTCTGTGTGTGTCTATTCCTCCGGTGCCTTGGTCCGTAAGGACCCTGTGCTAGAGGTGAGGGCCATCCGGACCCTTGGGAACAGTCTTCCTACCGAGCCTGACCTTTGCAGAAAACCCTTTTCAATACAGCAGTATTTACAGGTTTCAGAGAGTAGGATGGACCTTGTCTTTTACAGCCATTATTAGTTTCCCACGATTGGTAAGGTGTCAAGGCGCAAATCGTAGAGGAAAAGATGGGTAAACTTGGCTACATAAAAATTCAAATGACAGTATAATAAAAAGAACCCTGTAAACAATGTTAAAAGGCAATTAACAGCCTGAGAAAAATATATGCAACATATAAAGCCATAATGTGCAGAATATATAATGAACTTACATAAATTAATGAGAAAAAGAAAATGATCCAGTCGAAAAATGCTAAGATATAAAAATAAAGTCCTAAGTATGAATATAAATGGCTATTCAGCATATGGGGAAACTCTCGATCTCATCGGTAGGCTGAGTAGATGTAAATTCAAGTTACGGTGCGCTTGTCTTTCTCACTGACCAGACTGGAAAAGTGACGTGCTTTCCCGTGTCTGTTAGGTTAGAGGATGAGAACCACTGGAGGTGACCTGGGTGGTATGAAAGTGAAAATCATGTCCCTGCAGGACCCCTGAGACCTGTCCCCTGGAAAACTCTCATAATGTGCAAAAAAGGAACAGGAGGGATAAGGTTCCTTGGGCCTTTGGCTGTAATTATGGAAAGCTGGAAGTGACAATGGCCCACCAGTGGACACACGCAGGTCACTGTGGTGGGCTATGATGGAGCAGCTAAAGGTACTGAAAGAATTGTTTCACGGATAGTTTCAGGAATACCGATTGCATGGCAAACACAAGTGAAAAACGATACATGGAGTGGCACAGGATTTATGTAAATTATACACTAAATCATGTCATGGGCTCTGCATGAATGTTTATTTGTATGTCAAGGCAGATAGCAGGCCAGGAAGTTCATGCACCCATTTCTTTCAGCCACTTCTGGGAAAAGAAGAGATTAATGTTATCAGAACCACCTTGACAACCTCATCTTAACTCAATCACCAGCGGAGACCCTATTTCCAAAGAAGGCCGTATTCATAGGTGCAGGGCTGTGGTCTTGAGCACGTTTTATGGCTGGGGAGGGAGCCCAGTTAAACTCACCGTAGGCTGAACGTTACTTCTCTGGTTCCAGGAGAACCTACATCTGTGTTTGCAGCCAGCACCACGGTGCACAGCGTGGCAGCTGCAACCCTCTGGCTGTCATGCACTTGGCTTCCCGGAACTGAGCGCTCCTCTCTTCTCCGGCCCAGCGGTGGGCACAGGGCTCAGTCCTGTGCGGTGTGCTCCCTGGGCCCCCTGCGGAATGGATGTCAGTTGGATGCTGTAGTGCAGGCCAGCAGCGTTACTGCAGTCTACCCCAGGGAAGCCGCCGAACTGGGCCTGAACTAAAACGGTGTCTGTCCACCGCCAGCCTCCGTCTCCAGTGCTGTGAGGTCCTGTCATGGACAATAATGACACAGCAAGCAAGGCTGACAAACTCCCATTGTTTACCAGCTGCTGGGATCGGGTTTATGATGCATAATGGATTTTGGTTCAAAAGGAAATTGCCAATTACCCTACAGGGATTGTGAAAGTTTTATGGAAGTCACTGGAAGCAGGTGCAGTTTTATGGAAACCATGGGGTGTGTGGGTAGGAGGTGTGGGGGCGGAAGGATCTCTGCACAGGACACAGCAAGGATGGTGAGCGGAGCAGTGAGGGAAGAGAGCCCCAGGGGAACGCTCTGGCTGGGCCCCGGCCTGCCTTGCTCCTGATCCCTTTAGAAGAGTTCCAGTGCCACCAGGAGGTGGCAGCTCTTTGGGGCCTCTTAATTTTTAAAAAATTGTTATTTAATTTTAAAGGGAATAAAACAGCAATAAAACAAATCAAAACGATGAGACAGTAGTAAACCTACAGTAGTTACTATATTGCATATTGTTGTCCAGTGTGAGGCTGGACACAGTCAATCAAACGGTACAGTTCCTCCAAATCAGCAGGTTGCTCATGGGTGGGGGGTGGCTGTGGAGGGGGACCTGTTGTCCTCTCCCCAGCCTGGGCCCTGGCTGGCTCACAGATGGGGGCTCTGTGGGCCTCTTAATGAGCAGCTGGACTCAGTGGGAGGCTGCAGACAGGGCAGGACAGAATGGCAGAGGGCTCAGCAGAGGAGAGCAGCTCATGTTATGGCGTCCTGGAAGCAGAGAGGGGTAAAGGAGGAGACAGGAAGTGAGAGAAGCCCTTCCGGGTCACACCCACAAGGACGTGCCTCTTCTGCCCAGGCGCCATGTTCTAATGGCAAGTCAGTGATAATGCCCTACAATCCAGTCACCTTCCAAAGGTCCCAAGGAGCACATGGAACTTTGCCTGTAGATATAAACCGTAACAGTCCGGGAATGCTTGTGGAAAAAGGAGGCAACTCCGCCAGTTATGCAGGCCCTAGGCAGTGGTAGCAGGAGGGGATGGTTGCCCAGCACCAGAGCAGTGCTCTCTGAGGGCTGAACCCTGGCTGGGAAGCCTGACCCTTCCCCCTGTGGGCTGTGGTTGTTCTAACTGGAAGGATGCACTCTACATCTCCACTGATGTTGTCGTGGTCCGGCTATGCATCTTTTTTGTTAGCCCTTGGCTGGAAGGCATTAAAGACATAGATACACATAACATGCAAAACAGAAATAAAAATGAGTTAAGGATAAAACATGCAGCATCTAAAGAACACTGTATTTCTATTTCTTTACTAACAACACACGATTTTGTCATTGCTTTTTCCTCTGTTATTAAAACACATGAAGACACTTTAATAACAGCAGCATGATCAAATGGGCTTTATCAAAATCTTGTTCAGTATATGGTGATCTGGTGATCTGAAATTTCGATTCAGAGTTGAGCTTATTGTGATATGGTTTTCAGTGCTGTCTTAGCTGAGGGTGATTCTCACAAATATATGTGGATCCATATGGGTGTGCTTACTAAACTGTGAAATTCATTTTAAAATCCCATCCACCAGTCATGCAATTCTGAGCATATGGAATCAAAATCCACTGGCAATATTCATTTGGAACTCTTGTAAATGGATTAGAAAATTCAGTTTTAAGTGTGCAGCTATGAGAGTCTTATTAGGGCCATATCTTATCTGGGGCATCAAAGTCACATAACAAGGAAAATATTTCCACATATCTGTTTGCAGAAACTTCAAAGCAGGACTCTCTTTCATGTTCTAATTAACATGTTACTTTTGCTTTTGGAGGGACAGATGGAGTGTGTCTATTTCTCCAAAAATATTTCTAAGATAGTTGACTATTTACTTCTTGCTTTTTCGAAATAAAGAGTCAGGCCAATGAGGAAAACTTGCATTTCTGATGCAAGTAGAGTATAGCTAACTCCCTCGCCTTTGGCAATGGTTGTAAATATCTCGCCTTCACCAGCAAGTCTCAGTGACGTGACAGAAGGTATCTGTGGTCCCTTATTTCATGATGAGTCCTGTTATTTAAGTGAATGTAGCCTTAGCTGCAGATGAAACTAATGATTGATTGCCGGAGCACAGCCGGGAAGCCCGATGCCGGATGCCAGTGCATCTTCCTTGATGTGGACATTGCTTGGACTCCAGGGGACGAGGTGCTTGGCCATTGCTGAGATGGAGTGGGTACGACAGCCTTCGCCAAGCTTCTAGCACTGACTGTGGGCCTGGAGCAAGGGTCTTGCTCTCTGGCTTCAGTTCTTTGGGTAAAGTGGTGGGTTCCCGAGTGGGTAAGGGCTGAGCTGGCAGGGAGCCCGCACCCTGTGCAGCAAAGGCATCCTGCCTGTGGGTCTTTGTTGTTACTTAGAGACAGGAGAACACAGCAAGCAGAGTTACAGACAGTGCAGAGAACGGGAGCACACAGAAGAGGTGACGTTCATTCTGGGATGAGTGCTGGGGTCTTTGTTCTTAGAAGATGTGGCATTGGACCGGCTCCTACAGGGCTGGCTTTAGTGGATGGTGTTGTGGAGAGATGCTTTCCTTGCCATGGAAGGGTCCAGGTGGAGAGCACAGCCCTCCTTACGGCTTGGGGGAGGCTGCCTGCCGGGAGGCTTTGCTGGGTGGAGGAATGGGGTGGGGAGGTCATGGCGTCTTGGCTGAGCTTGAGATTCCAGAAGATCCCCACGTAATCCCCACCCTTCCCCTTCTTCTACAGGATCCCTGGGCCTCATGCCTCTCTTTTGTGTCCATAGTTAAGGGAGTAGCTGGCCCTTTCCTCTTCCCCGTCTAGCTTCTCCTCAGACCTCCCTAGATGATACCCTTGGCTGCTTTGATTTGTCTGTAAGAACTTAGCAGACTCAGTGCCTCACAAAGGGATGCCAAATGGTGATCTTTAAATTATTAGTGCTTTCAGCATTTTGTAATTAAGATGCTCATTTTCTCCATGAATTTTAAGCTACATACATCACAAATACAGGTAGAATCTATTGCAATGAATAACATTAAAACCCTGCGTTCCCAGCAATGAAGTTATTTCCAAGTCTTATCCGAGGACCCAAGTCTGAGTCATTCATCTATTTATCTATTCACTCACTACACATTTTTGCCCCCTACTGTGGGCAAAGTACAAATGCAGCTTTGCAGACATAGCCTGAATAAACTGTGAGTCAGCACATTTGTAGCGCATCGTCTGTATTCCGGGAGAGGCTCTTTAGGCTGGCACCGCAGGATCATACCCAGGGTTGAGTACCCGCGTACTGTCAGATGGTGCTGACCATTCAGGAGAAACTCTGGGAGGAAAAAGGAAGTTTCCTAGGGCAGGGCCGGGAGGGAGAAGCAAGGACCTCCTCTGTGTAATGAAGCCAGCAGGCGTTTGAGGCCTCTGGAGCCCGAGGAGGACGGACTACAGGCGCTGGGGAAGGTGCAGACGGCCCCCAGCTCTATCGCATTCTGTAGTTTCTTTTTTTATGGTACCAGGGATCGACCTCACGACATTGCGCTTGCCAGGCAGGCACTTGAGCTAAATCCCCTGCCTCATTCTGTAGTTACCCAGGGATGGAGTCTGTGTGCTTGGGACTTTGGCGTAGTGGTTAGGGTGGAGGGTTAGCTTGATGGGCTTTGGGAGCCGGCTGGGAAATCGATGGAGCGCACTTTGGGTGTGTGTGGGAGGCCGTGCAGGCGGGCTCTGGGGTCTGTGGCTCGTTCCTCACCCCTGCCCTGCTCTGCTTTCCAGCCATCATGAACTGCGCATCTTCCCTCTGCCAAGCCCTTCTGCTCTGACGTTTCTGCCTTGAGGCCAGCCAGCCATGGACTGAATCTCCTGAAACGCTGAGTCAAATTAAACTTCTCCTCCTTTAAGTTTTGGATGCTGGGTATTCTGTTCCAGCAACAGGAAAGTGCCTGTACACTATGTCTTAAAGCATGGCACCCGCCATGTACACCCACTGTGTGCTCTGGAGACATGCTCTTAGAACCTCGCAGCCACGTCGTTAGGAAGAGGCCAGGCGGAGAGACCTCATGGAGAGACCATGTTCGAGGCAGGAAATAGGTAGGAAAAAGGCGGGAGAAAGGATGGGCCTGCCTCAGAGCCTGCTGCCTGAGATTCCCTTCTGAGTTAAACAGTAGCCCAGGGTCAGGCCATTCAGGTCAAAATAGGATGGAAGAAAGTAACTGGGTGACTAACATAGCTTGTACACAGGAAGTGTCTGGCAAGTGCCCAGTGGTTTCCAGTGCTTTTGACTGACCTGATCCACAAGGAACCTGCCAGTGACAAGGCTAATTTGACACACACCCCCAATGCGCTTTGGACACCAAGATGGCTGCTCCACAGGTTTTAAAAAGACAACACCCCCACTGCTTGACAGAGGGCTCACGCCAAACCATGCATCGGCAGGATGGAGCCTCAGACCCATCCTGAAGTCCTGCTCCAAACCCTGAAATTTAAAGCCTCCACGCCAAGCCCGCCGTGGCCGTGGCCGTGGCCGTGGCCGTGGCCGTGGCCGTGGACTCTTCTCACCAGCCTGGTTTTGCCCTGTGCAGTGCTGGCTTGGTGGGATCTTCCATCTTGCTGTGTCTTTGAGGTGTCCCGCTCAGCGCTTGGTTCAGGACACTCGAGCCAGGGCAGGAGCCCGGACCCTCGGACTGCGTGCAGGTGTCACGGTCAGCAGTGCTCGCGCAATATTGGCTGGTCAGCAGCAAAGACCACCAGACAGGGGTGCGAGGCGTCTCCAGGTCACTACCGGCCCTCATGTCCTCCCAGGGCAGGTCCAGACCGCAAGAGCATGGGTCCTCCCTGTGACCCACAGACCTCGCTGACCCCAGTCATCCTCCCTGACCCCTGGAATCTGCGAGGATGTAAGAAGGGGGACCAGAACTGACCCCGAGAGAGATGGACAGGGAAGTGCTGTGGGAGACCTGACCGACTGGGGAAGGCATTTGGCTTTTATTTCCCTCAAATGACAATAGATCTTTTTAAAAAAATCAGAAATGTCTGGTATTTATCTTTTTTATTCTATAATGCCTTAATTGTGATTCCAAATTTTCAGTATAAATTTACTCGGGAGGAGCTAGCTTATTTTGAGACAGAGTCTTGCTATTTAGCCTCGAATTCAAGGCAATCCTCCTGCCTCAGCCTCCTGAATACTGGGATTACAGGTGCGCACCACCACACCCAGCCACTTCTCACCCTTTCTGTGTTTATTCTCTCTTTTTTCTAGACAACATCCTCTTGTAGTTTCTAAGAAAAGACAAGTAGAGAGGAATTTTGGTCACTTTGTATATTTATTTTCTTTTGTTACCATAACAGTGGATCCCAAATCCAGAAGCTGAGACATCTGTTTATTTTTTATTTTATAGTGCCGAGTTCCCTTCCTCACAGGTTCAGTAAGTTCTTGTCGGTTTTGTTCTCGGGGATTCTTCTCAGCCTCCAGACTCCCACCCTCCCTCCTCCCCCACTCTTCCTCCATCTTACAACCGTGCAAAAGCCAGGGTCGGGTCCTTCTCCACACTGTCCATCTCTCCACGCCCCGCTCCATTCCATCACTGTGTCACGCCATCTGTTTCTGGTCTTGGGCAAGAGGAAAACTGAGGGAGTGTGACAGAGGGAGGTCACTGAGTCACCTCCTTTACTATAAAATGTCCCCAGGTGGAGGTGACTATGTGCAGGATTTTGCCAGGCGCCCTGCTGACCAGTGATGGCGAGGCAGCCAGGAATGCCGGTGGGGGCAGAACATTCTGGACTGAGAAGTTTGCTCTGTTTTACGGTTAAAACACTGCTTTTAAGTGTGGCGTTATCGCACCCCCAAAACCCAAGGAGCTCGTGAAAGTTGTGCCCCTTTCTTCCCTGTGGGCAGGGAGAGGATGGCAGCTGCTCCTCTCTCAAGAGGAGGAGACATCCTAGCCGGGCCTCAGGGACTTCCTTTAGGTGCCAGGCCCTGAAGCAGGCAGGGCTTTTCTCCATGCTGGGGTGCACACATCATAGAGGGCTGAGCCTCCGGGAAGGATAGAGTGACCTGGGGCTGGAAATTAGCATTTCACAATCGTCAGAGAAAGGCTGGCTCAGGTCAAAGTCTCGGGGGAGGTGACCCTGAGGGGAGTGTGGAGAGGAGCTGGATAGTTAGTTGCACGGCCATGCCGAGCATTTCTCTGCAGAGCTGTAGACTAAGGGAAACCTAGCAGCTACACGGAGGAGGAACTGGACCGAGACTGAGTGATAAAGTTAGCACCCCAGTGGGGAGCAGGTGGGCGTCATGGGAATTCAGATGGGCTCCCCCGAGAAGCACAGGGTGCTGCATGTGGTGTTTGTCATCCCGGAGTGGCACAAGCTGCGTGCGGCCCCAAGGAGGTGAGGAGGGACCCTGAGTCACCGGGCGTCTGTCACACACTGCGCCCTTGGGAGAATCAAGTCTCAAAGGCTGGGAGAGGCTGGGAAACGTCCCTGACTGAAGGAGACCCGGGAACCTCACCGGCGACATACAGCATCTCATCCTGGACTCAATTTTATGGCTTTGTTAAAAAAAAATTCTCAGAGGGCGTTTTGGGGTCAGTTGCTAAAACTGAAATATGGAAGGCAGATTGAATAAAGGCCTCATTTTCACGTGAAGTTTCCCGAGGTCGATAACCATATTGTGGTTATGCAAGACAGTACCCTTGTTCTTGGCGAAAACGCACTGAAGTGTTCGGGGTTGGGGGGTGTAAGCAATCTTTTTGGAATGGTGAGAGAGAAGGAAAGGTGATGGAAACACTCTCAGCACACCCCCACTCTGAGACTTCGGGAATGACACCTGGGCATCATGCGGATTTTTGTTCTCACGAATTTCAGAGAATTTGAATTGTTGTCGAATAAAAAGTTAATGAGGAATAGAAAATGCTGTGGGAAACAACTTATGTGCATCTTTCAATGTTTGGGAGAAATTGTTTATATTCTTATCAGTGGAGTTGCTGGATCAAAGACAGCATGTTGAAGTAATCTGGCTGACATCAACTGTTTGGTGCCCCCATATTTTTGGTAGTGGGGACTGAACCCAGGGCCTTTGCACTGAGATACATTCACTGCACACCCCCACTTTATTTTTTTAATCTTTTTTTAAGAGAATAAAACCTACCAAAATAAAACAGAATAAAACCAATCAAAACAAAACAGTGAAAGTGGTACAGAACTTCAAAACAGGATAACAGGAAATCCACAAAGGCTGCCTTAATTTATCTTGGCATTGTCACCATAGTTGTCCATACCATCATAGTACAATCAAATAAAACAAAACAGAATAACATCAATCAAAACAAAACATTACATAAAACAATAAATTGGAACAAAACTAAACAGTGAGAACAATATTGGATTTCAAAAATAGGCAGAAGGAACTGGCCGGATGTGCTACGCTGCATACCGTTATCCTCCCCATAGGTGCTCAGACTGGCGGCCTCAGGCCTGCAAAGTCAGTCAGACAACATCAATATTCAGTTGTTTTTGTACCTCAGTTGCTATCAACTCAGGCTGTCCCCCGAACCAGCTGGTTGCTTATGGGGGTGCGGTTTTTGATTCTCATCCCGTGCACTGGTCCACTCGTGGGAAGGGCAGGGAACTGGTTTCTCTCTTCTGGGCCATGTATGGTTTGCCTTCTCCCCGCTTTGTCTTTTTGAGACAGGGTGTCACTATGCAGTTCAGGCTGGCCTTGAACTCACTTTGTAATCCAGGCTGACCTCGAACTTGCAAAGACCCTCTGCCTCAGCCTCCTCAGTGCTGGGAATATTAATATCCATCACCACAGAGTATTTCCTTTTTCTTTTTTGACTGGGGATTTTGTACTGAGGGATTTGCACTATCCCTTATTGTTTGGAGTTTTCAAAGAATTTTTTTAATTAAAAAATTATTTTTGAGACAGGTCTTGCTAACTTGGTTCAAACTTGGGATCGCCCTGCTTCAGCCTCCTGAGTAGCTGGGATTTTAGGTGTGTACTACAGTTTTTTTTTCTGCTGCGAACATTCAAAATTCCCTGCAGCTGCCATCTTGAAATATCCAGTTGGGTGTCATCGCTCATAGTGACCCTACTGTGCTACCGAGCAATGGTGGCGATTCCTCCTGCCCCGCTGCACCCGGGGGACCCACGAACCATCCTGTCTCTGACCCCCTCCCGCTGCCTTCCCAGCCTCAGCGGGCACTGGTCTGATCTGTGTCTGCGGTCCAGCGTTCCGGCTTCCACAGATGGCTGAGAGCGCGCAGCGCGGGTCTCTCTGTGGCTGGGTCCTGTCGCCCACGTGAGGTTCATCCGTGCTGTGAGGTCAGGTTTGCCGTACTGGCGCTGGGACTTCAGCGTGTGAATGGGGTCGGGGTCTGCTCTGAAGCAGCCCCTGGCTCCCTCACGCTTACCCCCTCTGCGGGAGCCCGGTTTCGGGGCTGCTTCCTCAGGCTCCGCTCACATCGCAGTCCAGCTGGGAGCCTCGCTGGTCACTCCCGGTCATTGCCTCTCAGGGTCATTGGTGACACGTTCTCTCTGCCGGGGAACAGCTGGCGGCTCCCTGCGCAGCTGGGGTGCCGATGTTTGGAGATGAATCGTGGAACCCAATGCGGCTCCCTTGTCCCTGCGTTCCCCTCTGCCTCCCGGCACCCATTCGTCCTGTGTGCGCGCTCAATGCCGTTGGATATCACTTCATTCTTGTGATCACAGCACCATGCGTGGATCTGCCTTCCTGCACCCCTGTTAAGACTTCGGGAACAACGGGGGGAGGACTCTGCTCCGGGCTGTGGGGGACACAGAGGGACGCAGGGACAGCTGTAGACCAGGGAGCGGAAGTGCACGCAGATCCAGCCTCAGGAGGCCAGGGCCCAGGCGGCGCTGCAGAAGGCTCTGCCGAATGCACTTGCAAGCGGCCCACCCTGGCAGGACCCCTAGGTGGAAGGAACAGCAGGAGTCGCTCACGCGGCCTGGGCCAGCCCAGCTGCAGCCCATGGCACCAGCCAGCTGGCAAAGTCCCTGCTCTGCACTTGGCGTTATTAAGAGGAGCCAAGCGGGATGAGCACAGACACTGGAAACCCTCTTTGCTTCGGAGCGCTCATCTTACACAAATCCTGATTAAAATCTGGCGAGTAACTATGACTCCCTGGGGGCCGTTAGCCCACTCAGGCCACGGCCGCCTGGCGAGCAGTGCTGAGGTCAAAGGTTTCCTTCCAACTGAAAACCCAGCGGCTCCACATCGTCGTAAGGTGATGAAGCAGGTGGAATCCTGGTGTAGAATCCTCCCCACAAGCTTAGGTGGGGAAGGCTGGCCTGGGGAGCCCTGGGGACCGGAGGCAGAGGCGGTTCCGGACGAGGAGGTGCCTGAGACTCTACCTAAGAGTAGAATTGCTGGGTCCTATGGTGATTTTTTTTTTGGACCAGGGATCGAACTCATGATCTCGCGCTTGCCAGGCAGGCACTTAAGCCACTGAGCTAAATCCGTGGCCCCCTATGGTGATTTTAATGCTGAGCTTTTTGAAGAACTGCCAAACTGTCTTCCGCAGTAGCTGCACCACTTCCGGTTCCCACCAGCGTGGCACGCACCGACTTACAAGAAGCTATTCGTTTTCAGGAGAGATTTCTTCTCCATGTGTATCTACTGCCAGGAGGAAAATATGAAAGCTGAGTGCACACCGGGAACGTCCTCAGCTTTGACGGTTTGCCGAATAAACCATTCGGCGTTCTGTCTTCTATAAAACTGGCACAGTGACTTCTCCAGCTGAAGTTGTACTGGGGCTGTGCTTCATAACCTTTTCTTTCCACCTTTTCTTGCCATCTGCAGAAAATGACAGCTCTGGTGCATGCATAGAGGAGGGTGCCCATATTCTGGGAGAGAGGTCTGGGCTCCAATGTTCTGGGGGCTGCAGGGGTCTTACCCCGTGGCTGCTTCTAACCCATTCGTTAAATGTCGCTGTGGTGACACCCACTTGGGTAGCTTTCTTCTTCTGGGCTGCTTCAAGTTCAAAAGCATCGTTATCAAGAAAACTCTGCATGTACTCTCCACTATTATTTATTTGCATTGTGGTAATGCACACGGTCAAAGCCGGAAGGAAAATTATAACCCGTCGCTCAAAGAAGTCTAATGAGTGCCTGCAGCTTCTAAGTTTTTAGATTCATCACGGATCCAAACATGAAATACTGTTCTCCTTGATTTCCAGTGAGTTTACTTCAGCCAAGCAAGATTTAAGCCACCGTGAAGGAGCCTCTTTTCTCCAGTCACTCATTGCATCTAAATGGCTTGTTTAATGAAGAACTACTCAGCCTACATTTGCTGGGGGTAAGCAGAGGATTCCTGGGTTAAATGTGATGCCTATTCATTGGTTTATGGGTCCAGAAGACCGCAGAGAGTTTCATGAAACCATGCGATATCAGAGGCCTGGCATTTGTGTCGTAAATCAGAACTAGCTGGAAAAGGTTTCAAAGTACTCCCCGGACTGCTGTTTATGCTACTAAGCGTCTCTTCTGCAAAGAGTACAATAGATCTTATAATCAATCGCTTTTGTTTTTAGTGGAAGTAAAGGCAGAAAAGGATTTGTAGTCAGATGCCAGTCCCCGGAAGCCCCACTTTTACAAAATGAAATATACTCTTTGGTCAGGAGCAGAACAGGCATTGGCCTTTGTAAGTCCAGGGAGAAGTAACTTCTGAGGGCGGTGAGGAGTCAGGGGAAGCCAGGAACTGTCAAAGCTCCAACCAAAGAAGAGGAAGCAATAGCTCCTCATGGAAGGAATCCACCCCTGCAGGGCGGATGGAGCCCAGTTACATTTCAGAGACTTGGTGAGGACAGGCTGGATAGTCTGCAACAAAGTAAAAGGTGAAATGAAACAGTAGCAGATAACTGCTTGTCCTTGTCTTCTCCTAACATGAAACTGGAGACAGCTCAGGGAACACAGTGGGCGTCCAAATTTGTCTCTTCAGCAAAGCCTGGCACGCTGCTGTAGGAAGGGGCTGATTGAACTCAGTTTTGGAGGCTGAAAGCTCAAGATTGAGCAGTGCCTCATTTTGGTCTCTAGTGACGCTCTCATGGCGCAGTGGAAACCGTGTGGAAAGACAGGAAGTCAGAGCTCCTAGGGTCAGGCTGGCTGTTTTGTAACAACTTGCTGTCGTGAGAACACACTGGGACCTTTGAACTCTTCCAAAGGCACATCCCAGAGACCCAGCCACACCCCACCAGAGCCCTCGCCTCTCACATTGCTACCCTGAGGACCAATCTTCCAAGGCACAACCTTGAGGAGCACACTGAAGTCATGGCTAAGCCATGGGAGTGCTCAAGCAATGTTTGCTGAATGAGTAATTGAATGAATCTGAGCATTGTTCCCCAGCCTTTACCAACCTCCACAAAAATAAAACAGGTGGGAAAAATACCTAGCAAGAGTCAAATCCAAAACCAAAATAAAACACTAGAAGTATGCAACATTTTATTTTTTCATCTTTACTTTTAAAATTTTATTGGTCACTTCAGATATACAAAGTGACAGTGTTCATCACTGGGAGTTTGCACCTGTGGGTGATGAATCTTGCTGCTTCTTTTTGCCCCTTTCCTCTCCTTATTTATAAAAACTTTGTTTCCATTTTTCCTTCTACTCTTTTCATTTCTTATTCCTCCCCCTCCCTGTTCCCATTCTCATTTGAACATTTTCTTCCCATTGCCAATATCTGTTACACATTTTGGTCCTTGTTTGTACTTTTGGTTTCTCAGACCAGTGAAACAATGTGACATATGAACTTGTGTCTAATGTATTTCACGTAAGAGTGTGGGCTCTAGGTGCATCCATGTGCCGAGAAATGTCTCAGGCTTATCCTCCTTTATGGCAGAGTGAAACTCCATTGTGTAAAAAAATCTTTATCCATTCATATATATATATATATATATATAATGCTGTGGTATGATGCTTTTAATCCTTTTGCAAAGATAAATTTCTTTTTGATTGTTTGTTTAGTAGATCTGTCCATTTGTGACAGTGGGTTATTGAGGTCCCCCATTTCAACAGTATAGTGATATTTGATTTTTCATGTCCATTAATATTTGTTTTATATAGTTGGGTGGACTGGTATTTGGTACATATATATTTATGATTGTTATCTTTTCCTCTTAGATTGTTCCCCTGACAAGGATGCAGTGACCTTTCTCTCTCTTAATCAATCTTGGCTTGAAATACACTCTGCCTGCAAATTGAATAACAATCCCTTTTTTCTTCCTGGTTCCTGTCACATGGAATGTTGTTTTCCATCCTTTGGCATTCAATCTATGAACTTCTTTTTGAATTAAATGTGATTCTTTTATGCAGTCTAGTGTCAAATCTTGCTTCTTGATCCATTTTGCCAGTCTGTTTCTTTTGATTGGTGAATTGAGACCATTAACGTTGATGGTTATAACTGACAGGTACTGACTTATCCTTGTAAGTTATCTTCCTGGAATCTAGGTGAACTGCTTGGGGAGGCCTAAAGCCCAACCCCTCCCACTGCAGTTGCGGGGAACCAGGTGAACCACATGGGAAGGCCCAGAGCCTGGCCCCCTCTCATTGCAGCTGCTGGGATCCAGGTGAGCCATGCAGCAAGTCCCAGAGACCAGCGAGCACTTCAGCCTCGTAGTAGGGCCCCCAGCCAGGGTGCACAGGATGGACAGGCAGAAGTAGCGGCATGAAACTGTCAGAAGCAACAGTAACAATACAAGCCAGCAAGTGTTCCTGGGGCCCGGATACCAGCCAGGTGGGAAGAGTCCAGGTGATTGGTTCCTTCCTCCCCTCATTGGTGAGACTAGGTAACTGGTGGGAATGCCAGTGATACAGCAGGTCCCTAACTAGGGCACACATGATGAACAGGTGGGACTAGTGATGTGGAAGAGTTCAAAGCAGTAATAACAATATGAGTCAACAGTTGGTAAATTCGGTAAACCAGCATTGTGCTTGAGCACAAAGACACACAGAATAGAAGCAGGCAAGTAGGTCTGCCCTCTGTCTCTCTCTTTTTATTTTATTCTCTTTTCTAAATGGCTGGGGTGAACTCCAATCACACAAAACTAATCCCATCCCCCACCCATAGAGACCAAATTCAGATAATTTCTTGCTTGCTTCTTCATTCTTTCTCTGCTGCCCTCTTCTCTAGTTTCTCGAGGATGTGTGATGATTCCTTGTTCTCCAGCCTTATTTCTGTGTTCTTTTCAGTTGTCTTTGTTTTATCCACTTTGTTTTATTCATAAATATCCCCAACACAGGGTAAAACCCCTCTACGAAAAGGAAATGCTTTGTGTGCAAACTCTCAATTTATGATTGTTATATAATTGTAGATTTTGCTTCTATGGTTTAAGATAC
Organism: Dolichotis patagonum; assembly: GCA_004027295.1. Classification (NCBI taxonomy): domain Eukaryota; kingdom Metazoa; phylum Chordata; class Mammalia; order Rodentia; family Caviidae; genus Dolichotis; species Dolichotis patagonum. Next base: position 22,651 of record PVJX010019153.1, read on the forward strand.
AAAATTAAAAGTTACCGCAGTTTGTCAGCTTCTAGTGCCATGTGCTTAATGCTTTTGTTATTGTTAATTATTTTACTTCAGCTAGGATGGCATATTTGTTGTAATAAGTTGTTCTCCCTCCTGTAACAATACTGGAAAGTTCTGGGGGAATAATCTCAAAACAGCCCAGCACAAAGGACTGGGGACTGAACCAAAGAGATACCAACATCTCACTCTTAATTAGCTGGGAAGGCAGGATTTGGGATAGACACAAACTAAGAACCTCCTCTATACAGAAGACATCTCTGAAAAACAGAATTTTCCTAGAAAGGACATTAATAGTGATAAAGCTCTCTACTACAAAATTTTATAAAGCTCAACACAGAAAACAAAATAAAAGTTTTTGAAGTAGAAAATGACAAGACACAGAAGCAAAATGCAATCTCAGACATCCAGCTCAGTTAGAACAAGTCCAGAGGACAATGAGATAGAAGAAAATTCAAGACACACACCTGAAATTTCTGAAATGAAAGGAATTAAAGTAAAGATTTAAGTCCATTAGTCTATAGAAGAAATCAAACCAGAAATAATTTCCCAGGTAAAAAAAGAAATGAGAATAACCATAAAGAAAGTGATCAGCAAATCTAGAGTGGAAATAGATCAAAAAGTAGAAGACAATAGGAAAATGAAACTGTGAATGATCAATATAGGAAAAAAGTAGAATGCATGACATGGATTCAAACATCTCACAGAAATTAAAAAGTTCTTTGGAAGCTGGCAAAATGGCTTGAATGAAACTGAAGACAGATTTTCAGACCTTGAAGACAGGATTGTGGCTAGTGATCACTAAAGGAAGGATCTTTCAAAAATAAGGAATCAGGAAATAAAAATTCAACAGCTGCAAGATGATGCAAAGAAAAATAGTATCAGATTGATCAGTGTCAATGAAAAAGCAGGAGTCAACACAAATGACATAAAATGACTATTTGAAAAGTAATAGTAGGAAATTTCACAAGATGGGAAAAGAATCTGGCGTTTAGGTAAGTGGGGCATATAGAACTCCAATTAGCCATAACCAAATACATCAACACCCAGACATATAATAAGATCCCAGAAATTCAGCACAAGTACAGAATAGTAAAAGCCGTTAGAGAAAAGAAATATCGCCTATAAAGGAAAACCAATCAGAATCATGGCAGACTTGCCAACATAAATCCTTAAGTCAAGAAGAGCTTGGAGTGAAGTATTTCAAGTCCTGAAAGAAAATAACTTCCAACCCAGATCAATGTACCCTGCAAACCTATCTCTCAAAATTAATGGAGAAATAAGATACTTCCATGACAAAGAACAACCAAAGAGATTCATGACTGCCAAACTACAAAGAGTACTTAAAGATATTCTAGACTGAGGTAAAATTATCACAGTTCCAAGAGCAACGACAGAAAGGCATGTCAAGCAATTAAACAGAGGGAAAAACAGGGAAACAATCACAGGAAAATAACATGACAAAGATAAGCCAATACATATCATTTATCACCATCAATGTAAATGGCCTCAATTCACCCATCAAAAGAAACAGATTGGCAGATTGGATCAAAAAAATGAGAAGCAACAATATGCTGTATAAAAGAAACATATTTAACTCAAAACGAAACTGATAGGCTGAAAGAATGGAAAACAATATTCTATGAAACAGGAATCCAGAAAAAAAAGCAGGGGTAGCTATCCTGTTTGCAGACAATGTGAACTTCAGACCAAAAATGATTAAGAGATAAAAAAGGTCACTACATACTTGTTAGGGAAAAATTGAAGAGGAAGAGATAACAATCATAAAGACATGCATCAAATATGAGAGTACCTATGTTAGACAAATATTAATAGACATGAAAAAATCAAATAAGCAATAACATAATTGTAATGGGAAACCTTAATAGCCATTGTCACAAAGAGATAGATCAATTAGACAGAATGTCAGCAAAGAAGTAACAGAACTGAATCAAACATTTGAACAAATGGACTTAATAGACGTTTGTAGAGTACATATTCTCAGATGCACATGGAACATTCTCTAAAATACACCATATACTAGTCCATAGAACATGTTTAAGTAAACTGAGGAACTGGAATTATTCCTTGCATATCATTCTCCATGGAGGCCTCTGAGGTCATCAGAAGTCACTGTGAGGCTGCAGGTTCAAACCACCCCGCCCACCTAGTGAGCCTGGGCTCAGGGAGAAGAACGTCTGCCACCTCCTTCGTCTTTGCTGAAGTCGCTCCGTTCACTCTCCTCATGGGCTTCCATTCTCACTTTGGATCCTTTCTGGGTCCCAGGGTTCTCTATTTCTTCTCTTCTTCGCATTGCTATATTCCATTGTCTGGACACCAATTTCAGAGAGCCTCTCTCTCTGCTGCTCACTACTCCACCATCTTCCTGGAAGTTGCAACATTCTAAAGACTGAAAAAAAGACAATTTCTAAAACAAAAACAATTTAAAAAGTATCCAGTAACATAGCAGAATGATCTCAGCTTGGGAACAGGATGCCAAGGTTCTTTACTGCATATTTCTTTTGATGGCAAAGATGTTCCACTGTGAAAATTTACCCCAGACATGCAGTTTTCCTTCTTTGTTGTGCCTTGGAAACCTACCCATTTTAGTACATATTGATTTCTTTCTAAGTGCTCCACATGAGATATGAAGGCAAACTGAGGAACACCTTGAAAATCTGAAGGGAGGGTGATTTTGCACTGGAATTACACCTGAACCTTATGTGTAGAATATCCACGAGGCTGAAGAGCAACTCACTGACATTTTCAGACCTGCAAGAGCACGGTTTATCTTCCTGTGTTGTTAGAGAGTCATTAAAGGATGCAGTCCAGCTGGAATGAGTGTGCAACCAGTGTGGACCACCCCAGAAACTTAGTCTTTTTCAATCTTCCTATTTGTTTTAGTTTGACTTCCTCCTAGTAGTCAATTCTATTTGAAATTCTCTTTTCCCTCCCTATTGCATGACCGTTTAAACTTGTGCAGGTGTTTAAATCCAGGCATTCATATAAAAAGTTGCTTAATTCTTTGAGAGATCTCCATACTGATTTCCATAATGGTTGTATTAGTCGGCATCCCATCAGCAATGTAGACTGGTTCCTTTTTCACCACAGCCTCACCAGCACTTGTTATTATTTGATTCGTTGATGATGGCCATTCTTTCTGGTGTAAGATGAAATCTTAGCATTGTTTTAATTTACATTTCTCTTATAGCTAGAGATGTTGACATTTTTCATACATCTACTGGTTATTTGTACTTCTTCTGAGAAGTGTCCATTAATTTCACAAGCCCAGTTCTTATTGGGTCTTTTAGTTTTGGGAGTTAATGATTTTTGAGTTCTTTACAAATTCTAGTTGTCAGTCCTCTGTCTGAGAAATAGCTGGCAATTCTCCCCCATTCTGTAGGCTGTCTCTTTACTCTGTTGACTGTTTCCCATTTGCCGATTCTTGCTGTTATTTCTTGTGCCGTTGGAATTCTGTTCGGAAAGCCCTTGCCTACACCCGTGATTTCATGAGCTTTACCTATTTTGTTTTCCAGTAGGTTCATTGTTTCTGTTTTAATGTTTAGACCTTTGACCCATTTTGATTTGAGTTTAGTTGCATGGAGCGAGATATGGGTCCAGCTTCAGTATTCTGCATATAGACAGCCAGTTTCCCCAGCACCATTTGCTAGAGGCTGTCTGTCCTCCAACGTATGCTTTTAAGACCCTTTATCTTAATGTGTCTGGAGATGTTGCTGCATATTTATTCTGTTACATTAATATATAAGCCTGTTTTTGTGCCAATACCATGCCATTTCTTTTTTATCACTGTTGCTTTGTAGTATAACTTGAAGTCAGGTATTGTGATGACACTTGCTTATTTCATTTGACCAGCTTTTCTCCTTTCAGGTATCTTCTCAAAATAGCTAAATACATCATGTCATAGGATCCACGTATACCAATGTTTATAGCAGCAGAATTCATGATAACTAAATCCTGGAAGCAGTCTATATATCCATCAATAGATGAATGGATGAAGAAATGTCTCTATACACAATCAAGTACTACTCTGCTATAGAGAAGGATAACTCGAGACATTTGTGGGAAAATGACACACCTGGAAAATATAATATTCAGTGAATCATATACATGAGGTTAAATACATTTTTTGCATTTGTTTAATTAATAAATTAATTTTTTAGCGTTTTTTGCATTTGTTTAATGAATTAATTTATTTTTTTAGTGGTAATTTATTTTTTTTTTTTAACCAGGGATCGAACTTTTTTTGCATTTGAATAATTCAAAGTACAAATAAAGAGTAGAATAAAAGATTAATATAAAGACACAGGAAGCTTGAGTTTTTGAAAACAGGAAAGTGTTCAAGAGACTAAGGCCGGGGTGAGGGGAGGAAGGGGAAGTGAGGTGACTAAGAAGCATCATGTTGTCTCGTTACCTTCTCATTGCTAAGACACGATGCCTGACACCCACCGCTAAGGAGTAGGCCTGCAGTTTGTCGAGGTTTCAGTCCCTAACTGGCTGGCTCCAAGGCTGAGGAGCATGACGGAGGGGAAACAGGTTGTGACACAGTGACCCTAAGCAGAGAGACAGTGGGGGGAGGCGGGGCCCTGCCAGGCCACACCCCAGGTCCCAGTTCCTCAGACCCGGCTCTGCCTCCAAACACTTAGCTATAAGAATGAGTGGACTAATCTGCTGATGAGCGTTACACACCTGTGATCCAGTCCCCTCCCAAAAGCCCCACGGATGAGTACATCAAGCTTGGGCGGGGACATCTAGATAGAAACCATAACACAGGTAGGTACCAAATACCCACCGTGGGTGTAAACATACATCATAAGTATGAACCAGTAGTGATGACGATGATGAAAACGGGGAAAGGGGATTTAGGGATGGAGGGAGGGTTGGAGGCATGGAGGCGAAGGGGCATAAGAAGGAATCAAGATGTGCTACGTCCATGTATCTATTCCCTAAGCTGAAGGTAGACTTCAAGTACCACAGACATTTACTCATGAGATAAAATCTAAATAAGAAAGACAAAGGTTACTTAGCCAAAAGAAACTCTTCTCTGAGCAAAACCAATGTTCTTTTTCTGAAATAGTTTAAATTATATAGGAAATATCAGTCGTTCAAAAGTTTGAAGGGGCTCTCTGGGGAAATCATGCTGTTCCACTGTCTTTTTGGGGTGACCTCTGACTACCATTCAGTTTCTTCTGCAGTGCCAAAGCCTGAGGCCCCAAGATTCTTTGGACTGCCTGGGTGAGAATGTGCCAGTTCTGGCCGACAGACTGTAGGAAGCTTAATCTTTTTAACTTTTGTGCATCCGTCTGAATAAACTGATGTGATAACAGGACCTATAATACTTGATTGTTGGGCAGATTAATTAAGATAATACAATAAACCACTTGATCGAAGAATAGCTGATTCTAGCAAATGCTGGATAAATATGAGCTGTTTTCATACTTTTTATTCAGATTTTCTATCTTATAAATCAATTTTAGTCAATAGAATATTTCTAGATAGTTAATTCTCCATTTCATTGACAGCTAAACATGTATTACTATAGTACTATCATATTTTGCATAGTAATTGTTGGTAGCTTGTGATTCTTTTTTTGTCTTTTTGAGACAGGGTCTCACTTTGCAGTTCAGGTTGGCCTTGAGCTCACTTTGTAACCCAGGCTGGTCTCGAGCTTGCAATGGTCCTCCTGCCTCAGCCTCCTGAGTGCTGGGTTACAGGTGTGTGCCACCATGCCCAGCTAAGAAGAAAGGCTATGATTTTTTTTTTAACATTTTCTACATTTGCAATTGCAATTCTTTTCTACTACTGAATGTATACTTGTGATTTTGCCTCATTTTTCTTGGTTTTCTCTTTTGAGAATTATCCTCTTGGTCTTTTTAAACATTAAATTTATTTCTGAATGCAATTGTATCATGTCCACTTAATTATATTTTAACTTCATTTTTTATTCTCCTTGTCTCTATTCTGCTACTGTTGATGTTTTTCTAGCTTCAAGAGTTCCTTGTTTACTTCACTGGGTTCTGGTCCCTCTTTTTTAGTAATAAAAATATGTGATGTTAGAAATTTCTAGGTGTTTAACATTTTATTAATATAAAGTAGAGGCTGGGAAACCAGGCTATGGACCAAATCCAGCCTGCTCCCTGTTTTTGTAAGTAAAGTTTTATTGGAACACGTCCACACCTATTCTCTTATGTATATGGATGCTTCTGCACCACCATGACATGGCTGGGTAATGCAAACATATGCTTAAGGCAGACAGAGCCTAAAGTATGCACTGTGTGGTCCTTTCTGGAAGTTTCCTGACTACTGCTAGAAAGCTTTATAACATATAATTTTGCTGTCATTTTTATTTTCTAAATCATCTCTAATACAAACTCCAAAAGTCATCTAGGACAGTGTTTTAATTTCTTGCTTGAACTTTCTTCTAATTTTATCAATTTCTGATTTATTGCATCTGGGCAGAGACCTGGCCTATGTAACTTCTAATCCTTTAAAGATACTGTGGATTACCTTTTATAGCCTAGAAGGACGGCCAATTTCTGAAACTGTTCCAAAGACTTTGAAAAAGGATCCAGATTTTGAATAGAAAAATTACAACCCATTTTTATACACTTGAACCCTGTCTTTATTTACTTATCATTGATGTAAAGATTAAGAACTCAAGAAGCAATTTATGGATGTGGTTTTTATCCATTTCTTTTATCGTCCTGTTAGCTTCAATTCAGTTTGTTTTGATGTTAAGTTATTTAACCCAGTAACATTCACCAGTGCAGATGTGAGCTGCAGTCTTGGAAAGCTGCCCTTCCTAGAGCTGCCCCTTTATCCTCTGGGACTCTCCTGGCTATTCCCAGGAAGACCAGCCCTAGCCAGCCTCCCCTTTCAGGTCGCCCTGCTGGTGGTCTGCCAGCCCCAGGCAGAGCCCCTGCTGCTGATCACAAAGGAAGAATGAACCCTCAGCCCATTAGAAGTGCTCAGTTCACCCAAACTGTCTGACAGCCCAGAGAATAGGGCCTCTATTCTGGGTGCTTTAAGTTCCAGCTTGGTTACCTACATTGCAAAATTACCATTTTTATTGTGAACTTTTCCTTTTGTCAATATAAACTAACTCATTGTCCAACTATAAAATTTCCCATGAATTCTATTTCAGTGCTATTATCTTTTGTCTATTATGCTATTATTCTTTCTTATTGCAATTTTCCTTTATAATTTTGCTCTTTGCTTTATTTTTTATTAGTATATGATTATGATACATAGAAATTACATTCATCTTGAGGAACTGCTGCATATAAATATTGCATCTTAATCATTTTTATTTTCCTTTTATTTTAGCCTTGATTATCACTTTCTTTACAAATTTGGAAGATGGTATTTTCTGTAAACAATCAAGCAATATCTTCAGTCTCACATGGTCTTTTTCATAGATTGACTTTGACATTCCTCTCATAGAGAAACGGGCGCCTATGTTCTTCCCCTTGAGCATGGGTAGATTGGGGACTGCAGTGGAAGTGACTGTAGGTAACATCAAGGTTAGGTTACAGTACCCTCTTGATTGTGTTGGGATGTTTGTTCTTGGGACTTTCCACCATACTAGGAGGAAGCCCAAGCAGCCACATCGATGATCTGCTATTCACACTAAACATGTTTCAGCCTTAAACATTTTGCTGTTTCACTGAAACAGTATTTTCTTCTATATTTACATGATTCATTTACTCAACAAATAGAATTCTGATTCAGAATCATGTTGTCAGAACAACACTCTATAGACAGTATATTTCCTCTAGCTTTATTACTCTCAAACTCCTTACCTTGATTTATTTTTCTTTCAAACAGTTTTATAATCTGATATTATTTGCTTGTGTGCTTATTTGTTATGTTCCTTCCCATCTAGGGTATAAACTTCATAAGAACGGGGGTCTCACCTAGGTGATGCATGGGGAGACCCTGGCATTTTTGCTGCTGTGCACCTCAATATTGCCTTTTTTTTTGGTGCTGGGGATCAATCTCACGATCTGGTGTTTGTCAAGCAGGAACTAACTTAGCATTAGATAAACCCCTGGCCCTCAATATTGCTTTTGAGAAAGTGGTTCTCTATAATTATTTGCATGCATTGTTGTTTTGTTTATTTCTTAGATGTCTGGACTACTTCCTCTATGTATTTGTTTACATTTGAGAAGGTGTAGGGGGACCTCTACTTGCCTGGCATTCTGGACAGTGTCTTTTCATTTCAAATGATTGGCTTTAGATTTCTAGGGTCACATTTCATTGCTGTCTCCCATCATTAGATAATGCTCTATTTAGTGCCCTGAGAGATAAATATAAGGGTAATCTTATTTCAAATGGATGGATGCAGGACTTCGCTTTTGCCTTTGAAAATAAAAATACCTCATGACCATGTTTAACTCTTGTAGTCTGTATTGCTGCTATGATAAATTACCACAAATCCAGTGCCTTAGCAGAACACAGACTTCCTGTCTTACAGTTCTGGTGATCAGAAGTCTGACATAGATTTCCAGGGCCAAGTGCCGATAGGGGTGCACCCCTTTCTCAAGGGTCTGCAGAGACACCTGTGTTCTTGCTTCCCCAGCTTCTGGAAGCCGCTGACTTTGGCTGGCTGCGGGCTCCTTCCTTCCTCTACAGAGCCAGCACTCTCAGGCTAAGTCTTCTTGCCCTGATCATTTGTCTGACTCTTCAGCAGTTATATCCCCCATTAACTTTCATCTTCTACCTCCCTCTTCTACTTCAAGGACTCTAGAGATGACATTGGATCCATCAGGATAATCCAGGGCAATCTCCCTATTTTGGGGCCAACTGAGAAACAAACTGAATTCTGTCTGCAATCCTAATTGGCTTTTGTCATGTAAAATGTCATATTCATAGGACCTGGAGGTAATATGTGAGCAACTTGTGAAGCCACTGTTTTACATACTATAACCCTGGGTATCTAATATAACGTTCAAAATTTCTCTTGCATTTTAAATTAATTTCCAGTTATTTAAAATCCAAAACCAATATTTTATGACACAGCATCAATCCCGTTGATTAAATAATGTACTTCTATTGTTTCTGATAACATAAACCAGAAATTAAAAAGGTTTTATTTACTTCATTAGTCAAACCCATTTTATAGGAGAATATTTGTTTTGATTGCTTCCTAATATTGAGCACATTTTTTTGGTGCATTGCTTTTTATTGTGGAGTCTCTATAAAATATTTTATTGAAAGTAACATCAATTTTATCATGATAACATTCATAGGTGGTTTAAAGATCCAGTTGCAAAGAATGAGATCTCATTTTACTTCTCCTCACTTCTGGTTTAACTCGACAGGAGAACATACTTTAAACTCCTCATTCTTGAGATCACTCCCTGCAGGGGATGGAATTCTTAGATGCCCAAGGTTCCCTTGGCGCTGTGGATATGTCTGTCTAATCCTCTCTCTTTGAGTGGGAGTGGGGCCTGACAATATGTGAGTGTCACATCCATGATAAAGTCACACATAAGAAAAAGGACAAGGATTTTGCAAGGTTAATTGCGGTCCCTAATCAGTAGACTTTAAATTAATTGAAAGAGGAGCTGTCTCAAGTCAGAGGGACTGAGAAGTTCTGGAAATGGGGCAGAAGACATCACAGACATTTAAAGCAGCTGAGCTACTCTTCCACTGGCCTTTGGAGAACAAGTGGCTGTCTTGTGGGAAGGGTCACGTGGCAGGGGATGGCGATGGTCCCTGGGAACTGACAGTGTCAGCCTTCGAACTGCAAGGAACCGAACTCTGCTCACCACTGGGGAGCATGGAAGGAGGACCTGGAGTGTCAGATGCCATCACAGCCCCCTGGCTGAGCCCTTAATTTATCCTGGTGTGACCCTGAGCATCAAGCCCAGCTAACCCGATCCAGATCAAGACTCCTGATCCAGGGATGCTGGGAGGTCTAAACCCAGGGAAGCTGGAGGTGCAGGCCTGGGTTGATAAACACAGTTTAGATTTGGGCATTTGTTACACAGAATCAGAAATTATACTTCTGTATTCGTCAGTTTTCTTGTTAGGCTACAGTACCTGACCCCAACAACTTAAAGAAGGCAAGATTTTCAGGGGATTCAGTCCGTGGTCAGTTGGCTTCCGAAAGAACATGGTGGAAGGGGATGGCAGGGGAAAGTTGCCACCTCAGGGCAGCCTATATGCAGAGAGAGAAAGGGGGAGATGAAGAGGAAGGTTTATCCTCCAAAGTCACAACCCAGCTGAGACATCTCTTCCAACCAGGCTCCACCCACTGAGAGCACATTTAGCTATGAGCTCATCCATGGACCAAGCTACAGATGAACATGACGTGCCCATGATCTAGTCACCGTCCAGGGGCCACCTCTGAGCACATGGGGTTTTTGGAGGATGTTGAAACCGTAGCATCCTGACTGTCTTGAAATCATGTGCTTATGTTGCTACCTGTAGACTTGTTAATTTCTGCTGTCATAAGTTGCCTCTATCTCTGACGAGTGAGACATTAGTTCACCGACAACCCTTTATTCCTCCTCATTTTACCTCACTGTTAGGGTTTCACCAGGGGCTGCCTGACTTCATCTTTGCCCCAAGGACGAGTCTTAATTGGGTTGTGCAGCTCAAGGCCTTCTCAGTTGTACCTTCACTGGGTGGTAATGAGAAGCAGTTCAATTTTCTAACCCTTTAAATCCTGGAATTTATGGCCTCTCCAAATTCTCTTTCAATTCTGCTGGCAAAACAGCCATTTCTTCTCAGAGCTTGATTCTTGCCTACTTGTGCCTGTCAAAAGCAGCCATTAGCAAATATCCAGCGTGATCTGCGTGCTCCTTCCCGCTTCTTTGCCAAAGCCATGAGTTCATCAGTCACACTTACCGCCTTGCTGGCTATCACAGGCTATAGTTTTAGCAAATGCGTCCTCACTGCGTAGAAGGCCCTTGATGTCAGTCTTCCTGCCACCTGCCACTCAGCCCGCAAGCCCGTCTTGTATTTTATCACGATGCCACCTCACCTCCTGCCTAACAGCTTACCTGTGTAACAATGCAAAACTCCCCGTGGCCCATGGAAATACAAGACTTGTTTCTGCTGAGGTGATTGTGACTTGGGAAAAGGTCTGCATTCCACGTGTCTTTGAGAAAGCAGCCCCTCTGACCTGGTAAAATGTGTGTGGTATTATGCGTTGGCTTCTAGATTCTCTGTTCGGAAGGGTCACCTGCCACTTGTGCCTGCATTTTATTGGCCCACACTAGTCACATAGTCAAGCTTCGTCTCCAAGGATCAGGCATGCATATTCATGCCTTGTTTGGTGAGGAACAGTATCCACTCCAGACACCACAATCAGTGTTCACAGAACAGGTCTTTACAAGCCATGCAAGCCATGAAGGATTAGTTTTTCGGTATCTAAGCAGTACCTACAACTCAATAAGAAAAAGTCAGGAAACCAATAGAAATACGGCCAGAGATATCAATAGGCAATTTGCAGAAAGGAAGCCAAATGCTTGTAAGCATGTGGAAACATGATTAATCTCATTAGCAATCAGAGACATGTAAATTAAATCAAGGTAGTCATCCAAGTGTTAAATGTTTTGAAGGTGAAAAATATCAAGTATTGAACTTGGAGAACTCTGTGTTTTTGAGTGAAAAGTGCAGACCAAGGGAGATGTTCTAGAAAATATTTGGGAGGAATAGATGAAATGGAGTAGAGCGAGTGAATGAGAACTGTCCTGGATTTGAAAGATCTTGCTTCCTGAGATCACTGTCTCTTCGTCTTTCCAGCCGCACTGTTCCCTTCTTATTCACTAGTTGGGTGGTAAGCAGAGCCCCATTCCACTAGACCGTAAGACACACGAGGACAGGACCACGTCTGGCTCACTCCAATTACATCCCCTGCACCTACGTACTGTTTGGTACCTGTTGTCGATTTGGTAAATGCATGTTTTAAAAATGCACTTCTTGTTTAGGGTAATAAAATATGAATTTTCCCTTGGGCAGCAGTATTTTCTGAGTACTTCTTTTGGGAGCCATTTTATCATCTGATAAAAACTTTACTGTTCGCTTTACTCTTCACTTCCACATAGTGATTCACACAAGGGCAGAAAGATATCAAACTGCCCTGGCCTCACCTATTGATCACAATTTACTGAAGTAGAAATAGATTTGGGAAGGTTTCTATTTGAGGTGGAAGGCAACTTTGTTCGTACCAAACCTACCAGTTAGCTGTAAAACACTAGTTTCAAGTGGTCAAATGCTTTGAGGGGTTGTCAGACAGCTTCCATACCCTCGTCTCTTGTTGGTCCATCATGGGTGACATGTGTGAACTTCATAGTCAGGAAGTCTCAAAACCCATCTGGAAAATAGGAGCTCAGGGTTTTTAATACTGTCTCAAAAGGTCTACAGAATGAAGAAGAACGTCTGCTCTGTTTGCTTCTCCACAGGAGCTCTGGTCTTCACATCACCTGCCTAAGTTCCAGCTTCAGGTTGGACGCTTTGGCTTTGCAGCGCGGACTCACACACACTCTGGGCTAAGCTCCAAGCTGTTGGCTTTTGATTGGGCCCTCCAGATCTCCAGCACCAGGTGGTCATTTTGCATTGTCCCAGCCCCGATTTCACAGGTGG
>PVJX010019154.1:0-24384 GCA_004027295.1 Dolichotis patagonum
CCATGCAGTTGGAAACGACTTGGTTACCTAGAATCTGATACTGTTTTCTGTTTGACACTGACATTGTTTTCAAACCTTGTCTGAGACACATCGGTCATCTTAGGCAGAGCCAAACATCACTTGGAGCTCAGAAACCTGACCCTGAAACCTAAACCCTAACCCTATCCCTAACCCTAACCCTAACCCTAACCCTAACCCTAACCCTAACCCTAACCCTTACCCTAACCCTAACCCTAACCCTAACCCTAAAGTCCTTTATTGCAGTCATTGTTTTGTTTTTAGTGTTTCTATTCTATTCTCTTGTTTGATTTTTACTATATATGAAGTTTTCTGAAGCTATTTTGAAGACATCAAGAGGCATTATGGTAACTATTGTTGATTTTGTAATGTTTTGAAGGTCTGTGTCTCTTACACTGGTTTGTTTTCATTGGTTTTATTCTGTTTTATCCTCTTTCAAATAAAAAAGAAAACATGTTCAAGGAACATGAGATTTTCCAGAGGTTATATAATTCATGGTCATTTAATTTTTTTAGAGGGTCAATTTTACATTTTAACTGCCTACATTTTTTATACTGATGCAGCAAAATCTAATCTTATTTGTAAAATCTCAAATTCAATTGTTTTTCTCTAGTAAAAACATTTTTTAATTTTTTTCTTGAAGCATCAAGAAGAAAACCTAGGCAAGTTCTCTACCACTGGGCTACATCCCTACCCATTTCTATTTTCTTTTGAGATAAGGTCTAAGTTACTCATGCTGGTCTCATACTTGTGATCCTAATCCTCCAAAGAATCTGGAATTACAAGTGTGTGCACCATACCTGATCACTAGCTTATAGGTTTTATAGCTGCCATACATTATTATTCTTCAGATTGCAATTTTTAAATACCAGGTAATTTCTAGATATAAAATAAAGTATAAAACAAGCTTCAGTGAATTTTTTAAAGAAGAAAATAGGTATTGGAAAATCCATTTATTATCTTGGGAAAATGATAGTGCCTTATGTTCAAAAAGTTTACAATTTCTTAGGTAAAAAGTGTAAAGAATATTTCTGTTTTATTTATATCAATGTTAATTTTGTTTCCTGAAACTTTATAAAATTTAATGAATAAAAATTTTCCTTACCAGATGCTGATTATTCTACTAAAGTGTTAAAAAGGAAAATAAATAGTAAATTTACTGGATGTTATTTAAATATCCTTAATGGAATTCTGAGTGGAATGTCTATGTTTTTAGCATCAAAATTCTAGCAAAGAGCAATAAACTTTAAAACTATATTAAAACTTATGCTTATAGAAGAGTACCCTGTCCTGGTTGGCCAGCGTAAGTCTGTCTGAAGGCAGACAACCCTGGAACATCACTTAGGACGGAATTGTGTTGCACAGAGGGTCAGTCTTCAATCTGATTCTCTAAGTTTCCCTATATCATTTGGAGGTAACACAAGATTTAGTTTGTAGTAAACAAACTATATGCTAATTGGGCCTAAATTTCTTAGAGAAAGAAAAGTCTGTAGTTTGTGATCAAAGTCAATGGCTCTAAACTGAGGTTCCTTGTATTTTCTGGTCATATTGGCACTGAGGTATGTTATGAGTTCACATCTCTCCATAAACCACTCCATCTTCTTCTTATACTTCTTTCTTGTATATTCAGAACTTCTGGGATTGAATGCTGCCAAAAATGTAATAAAACTATGAATATTTTCTTATAGGCTATAAGTCATAAATTGAAACAGAGAAGGAGAATTAGAGTATGTGGCTGAGTTTTGGATAGCTAATCCCAGATAAGAGTGTAGGGTTATAATTTTTTTTGTACCAAGGATTGAATTCATGACGTCACACTTGCCAGGCAGGCACTTGTGCTGCTAAGCTAAACTCCTGACCCCTATTCTATTTTTAAATTAAATTTCTTGGTACAATTTAGATATACATATTGATCACATTCACCATAGGGAATTTGTACCCATATATGATATATCTTGGAATCTCTTTTTTTTCTCATTCCCCTCCCTTCAACCTCTCTTTCCCTCCTGATTCACAAAGATTTGTTTCCATTTTATTTTTCTTTTCCATTTTTTTGGAGGGTTATTCTATTTAGATTACAATTGCCTATATTCACCTCCTGTATGGCAGGGATTATGGAATGCTGAATATATTAATTACAGTCTCTACTCTTAAAAGTAGCATTTCAGTTTTGATTTTTTAAAATATTTACCCTGTATTGCATTTTACAGGAAAACACACACACACACACACACACACACACACACACACTCCAACTAAGCAATCAACTCAGATTAACAATCCTACTTAACGCATATACTACATTTTAGGTAAATTAATTCTGAACAGTATGTTATTAATACATGCATACCTTTTAGGTGAAATGCTATGTAGAGCAGTGCAGATCGCTGTATACTTAAGAAGGGAAATTTGGGCTTCATGCACCCTGCTGCATTCAATGCTTTGATTAGAGAAGTTGCGATACCCTGCATGCAGGGAACAAATTAAAACCATGTGAACAATGGAGTTGGTTTCTTAGTGTAGTTAGATAAAAAGGCCCATTCCTTGCCTCAAATAGCCTCCCTGGGGTTGGTGATGTGGTTTATCAAGATGATTACATGACTAATTAGGCAACAAGAAAGAAACACAATACACATTTGATTAGGAAAAATGAAGTGCAAATTGGCTTAGTGAAGGCTGAGTGATGGAATCTCACTTGGGCTTCATTATGCAGTTCTATTTGCATATGTGTGACATTTTACATGACAAAAAATTAAAAGGGAAAGAAGAGAGCACTAGACTTTGAGTTGTCTTGGCTCATCTCTGCTTCCATCCTCAGAAAGGACCAGTGAGATTACCACTATGAAAATCCTTGGCCAATGACACAGAAGTCCAGAGACCACAATATCACTGCAGTACCATTCCTAGAGCTCTGAAGAAGTTAACAGCTCCTTCTGATTAAATTTGGCCTTCATAAAAATGTTCCTGTCTGAATGAGTGTCACCTGTCATTATGATATTGAACTAGACTGAAGTCTAACTTTCTAGTCAAGTTGAAAACACGATGTGGTTAAGAATTTGCAACAAAGGTATGAAATTGTACCCTAGGTATTTGTGCCATGCAAATTTTAAGAACAGCTTTTAAAATAATATTTAGTAATTGATAAGTTTTTTTTTTCTTTTTGAGACAGTTCATTATGCAGTTCAGTCTGGCCTTGACTCACTTTGTAGCCCAGGCTGGCCTTGAACTTGCAGTGAGCCTCCTGCCTTAGCCTCCCAAGTGCTAGGATTACAGGTATATGCCATCACACCTGGTTCTGTTATTTTAAAAATAGCCATATTTGAACAAAATGTGACTTGAATAGACAGTTTCATGTGAATTTGGGCAAAACATGGGCTTTATGGTTAACTTGTTCTAGTCCTGCAACTCAACTCTTTTTGGGCAGTGTTTCAAACTGTCAGATACTGACTCTGCACATTTCAAATTATGAAAAAATTTTAAAGTCACATAAAATCAAAAATAGGATCCAAGCTACACATCTGAGTCAAATATAAAAAATTTTAAAATAATCTGCTCTCTTCCATTTGGTGTAGATACTTAGTAATTATCTATGAAAATAGATGCCTTTCACACATTTCAACATCCACCCATGAACAAAGTAGGTTAAGATATTTTCAGTTTAAAATCAGAAAACTGTAGCTGCATGTGGTGGTGCCTGTAATCTCAGCATTTGGAAGACTGAGACAGGAGTTTCACTGTGAGCTCAAGGCCAGCCTAAACTATATAGCAAGACCCTGTTTCAAAAACAAAACCAAAACAACACTTCTTCCTCGAGGAAACACCAAATGATGGATGACGCCGGTGCAGCGGGAGGACCTGGAGGCCCCGGGGGTCCAGGCATGGGAGGCCGAGGCGGCTTCCGCAAAGGCTTCGGAAGTGGCCTTTGAGGCCGGGGACGTGGATGCGGCAGGGGCGGGGGCCGAGGCCACAGAGCTTGCGGCGGTAAAGCCGAGGACAGGGAGTGGATTCCTGTCACCAAGCTGGGCCGGTTGGTCAAGGACATGAAGATCAAGTCCTTGGAGGAAATTTGTCTCTTCTCCTAACCCATCAAGGAGTCTGAGATTATTGACTTTTTCCTGGGCACATCCCTCAAGGATGAAGTCCTAAAGATCATGCCTGTGCAGAAGCAAACTCGTGCTGGCCAGCGGAGCAGGTTCAAGGCATTTGTCGCCACTGGGGACTACAATGGTCATGTTGGTCTGGGTGTAAAGTGTTCTAAGGACGTAGCCACTGCCATTCGCGGGACCATCATCCTGGCCAAGCTCTCCACTGTTCCTGTGTGGAGAGGCTACTGGGGGAACAAGACTGGCAAGCCCCACACAGTCCCTTGCAAGGTGACAGGCCACTGTGGCTCTGTGTTAGTGCGTCTGATCCCTGCCCCCAGAGGCACTGGCGTTGTCTCAGCCCCTGTGCCCAAGAAGCTGCTGCTGATGGCTGGTATTGATGACTGCTACACCTCTGCCAGGGGCTGTACTGCTACTTTGGGCAACTTTGCTAAGGCCACCTTTGATGCTATCTCCAAGACCAACAGCTACCTGACCCCTGACCTCTAGAAACAGACTGTGTTCACAAAGTCTCCCTACCAGGAATTCACCGACCATCTTGTGAAAACCCACACTAGAGTCTCTGTCCAAAGGACTCAAGCTCCAGCAGTAGCTACAACATAAGGGTTTTTACACACGAAAAATAAAAATGAATGAAATCTGAAAAAAAAAACCACAAAAAACTCCCCAAACAACAAGCTAACAACAACAGCAACAAAAATAGGCCAAAAAAATCATGGCTTTTTTTTTGTACAAGGGATTGAACTCACGACTGTGCTCTTGCAAGGCAGGCGCTTATGCCACTGAGCTAAATCCCAAGCCCAAAAAAATCAGAAAACTCTGCCTTGAAATTTATCGCTACAAAAATGAAAATAATTGTTAAAAAGATGGCACTCTTTATTGCACTAACCTGTTCCAGATATCCAGGTAAAGGAAGACTAGTAAGGATCATTGGTTCCTTTAATGGGGGAAGTTTGTGTGGAAGCCTCTGATCCCAGTACTTCAGTGGTGACCTAGGAACACAAAGTTCATTAGACAGATGATAATGAATATACTCGTTCTCCACGTGTAGGAACATAAACTATATGAGGCATTTAAAATGTAGAGTTCAGTGCTTGTTTTTTTCCCGCTGGAGAAAAATCCCACAAGTGGGAAGCCTGGGGCTGCTGGAAAGTTTATTGTCACCCCTTCACTTGAGTGCCCAGCTCTACTTACCTACTATGGTTCTTATTTTTCACAACAGATAAAATTTTCTTTATTTTCCTCAAAATTCTATTATCCAAGTGCTTCCTCATCCCTGAGGCAGAGGCCACACTAGGCCTAGGATGGAAGAGTTGGACTGGAGTTTCTTTCCTCAGTTGCTCACCATACACAGAACCATACACAAGGTGTTCCTTCCCCAAAGAGCTCCCCCTCTCCCCACTATAATGTGGGTCACTGCTGCATTCTATCTCTCTCTCCTTGCATCTTTGCTCTTTCTTTTTGGAGGGGATCCTTTCAATGCATCTGCGTTTAAAAATGTTTGAAAACACCCTCCCCCCACAACAAGAAGAAAGTATAGAGAAAAGAATAAAAGAAAATTCACTCTTTCTCCTTCACTCCTATATCTTTCCTCTTTCTAAGCTCAAACATTTAGAGCCAGAAAGCCTTATTACAGATCCCACAGTGCCCAGATGCCTGCTCTGCAGGTGTGATTCAGTTTACATGGCATTTTATAGGGAATTATGAAGCAGTCTTAAGTTTTTAAGTCAATTATTTAAATACAGGATAACAAAAATTGAGTATTTTTCACTAGTTTTCATAATGTAACAGGAAAGATACAAATAACAAGTTTATCAATTGTTATTTTATAAAATTATTTAATAATTTTTCTGTGTATGGTATATCCTAAAACATTCAGACTTACAATAGGAACAGTATTATCTAGTCTTTCTGAATTCTTTCTACATTACTGTCTTTCTTTGAACAACACACTTTACATGTCAGCTGGTCTTTTTTTTCTGTGAGTGGTATCATTTCAGTAAAGTGTCTACTCACTAAAGATGATAGTGAAGACATTGTTGATGGAAGTCCTGGTTGATGTCTCACTATCCTGTATTTTTTAATTATTTGGTCTTTTAGATCTAATCTAAATTAGAAATGACCTTTTGAATTCTCTTGTTTTGAATAAATAACAAACAAGTTCCATATTGTCTGGTCTAGAAGGTAAATAACTACTTTATAATAATATTTTTCTTGATTTTTGATTATAGGATATCTTGTTAGATGTTGGTCAACTCTGTCAACATTACACATAGAAATATAATCATTCATCACTATTGAAATTTTTAGTTGCATTGCTTCCATTTTTTTATTTCTCTTTCTTTTTATTTTTTGTACTGTAATCGAACTCATGACTTCAAGCTTGCCAGGCAGGCACTGTGCTGCAAAGCTATATTCCCAGCTCACATTTCCTCTTTTAAGCTTCATCATATCTGTATTATAGACAGTTAACCAGAAAATGTCTTTTTTTATCTTTCCATTTCATAGCACAGACTTTTTCTCTCTGATCTGCTAACATTTCTCTCTTTCTCAGTGTTTTCCTTTGCAGATTTTTTGGTACTTCCTTCCTATTCAGTCTCAGTGTTTGTTTCATATTGTAAAAGAATGTAACTGAGTTTTGGAGAAGTATGAAAATCACATCCTTACAATAAGAGTTTTTATAGATTATAGCACAAAATTATGTTATTTTGCACAAATAAATTAAATCAATTAATGAATTAGTAAAAGAAAATAACTATAATTTATTAGATTTCACCAGAAATAAACATTAAAGGAAAATACAATATTCTAAATAAAAAGTATGTTAAAACAGTCAATATACATCAAATAAACATACATATGAATGTATCTTGTGCAAACAAGAAACAATGGACACCTGCCCAGACTACACTTTGGAAAGTTACCATATAAACAAATGCACTGCCCAAGTGATGATTGGGGTTAATTGCTAAATGGTTAAAAATCATAAAAAGGCTGTAAAGAAATTTTGTTTTCAACTTTTTATGAAACCAGAAATGTCTGCAATGGGTGAGAAGCTGCTGTCTTCTTCAGCCAGGTGTATGGGATCCAGCTGTGGAGTCCCAAGGTCTCGGGTTCACACCCAACCTGCCTCCCTCAGCTACTCATCCTTCTGGCTGCTGCAGCATCTGCATTCAGTTTCTGGGCTACAGACCAGGCCTTCATCTCATCATCTCTCATGCATCCCTCCTAGCTCACCTCAGCCTCCTAAACATGCTGCACAAGGTCACCACTATCCTGCACAACCTCAGTGTCACACACATTCTGGCCCTGGAGTGGCCTGGCCTGAAGCAGCACTCAGCCCTGTTGACCACACACTCCCACAGGTGCTCTTCCCACAGGATTTCCACTTCCTATCAGGCTCCCCTTCCTCTTCTCTGGGTTCTTCATTCTCAGCCTCCCCTGGAAACTTCTGATCTTGGAGTGCAGCACTTCTCAGGGCATGGCCCCAAGCCCACTGTGTTCATTGTGAAGCTTGACACACCACAGTATTTTGGACAGGATCACTCTGTCATACTGAAACTACATTCCTGCCCCCAATCCACGATGGTCTCACTCCAAAGCAAAACTGATTCTAACACTGGCCCACAGCTTCAAGCCAGGCAGTATTTTGCTCTCAGAGTCAAGTTGGACTCCTGATGGTGGCTTTATTT
Organism: Dolichotis patagonum; assembly: GCA_004027295.1. Lineage (NCBI taxonomy): Eukaryota > Metazoa > Chordata > Mammalia > Rodentia > Caviidae > Dolichotis > Dolichotis patagonum. The sequence continues at coordinate 7,814 of PVJX010019154.1, forward strand.
GCTCTTGCACTCTGGCCCTGTTCACTTCTTTCTCTCTTCCCTCAGCCATGCTGAAGTTTTCCAGTTCTAGGACTCACAAAACCAGGTAGGTTGGAGGCCCCTGTGCTTGGAATCAGTCCTTCTATCCCTTTATCTAGTCCATTGATGGTGAATTTTTTACACTTTCAATGATAGCAAACAGCCCACTGTGTTACATGGGTCATATGTTTGCCACCACTGATCTAGCCCACTCTCCATCATTATCCAGACATTTCACCAGAAGTCCAGGTACTTTTCCATTCTTAACAGTCCCACCACAGTTTGTTTCCCATTGAGGCCCCAAACCAGCAGTAATCTTCCTGCATCAGTGATAGGATTTCAGGTGTGTCCCACTGTGCCCACTTGTTATCAGGTATTTAAAGTCTATTTTTGCCTGGAGCCACAAGTTTGGAGACAAGAAAGACCTGTCCTCCATCTCAAATATCTACTAAATATTTGTGATGTAATGAATAATCTCACCTCAAAAATTTCTGTAGTTTTTCTTTATTCTCACAAATATATATACGATCACGATACTCAACAGCATAGTTACTGTTACCAGGTACTACAGCTTCATATCTGAAAGATAAAAACAATAGCCTATGATGTAATTAATATGCAGTACTGTGTAAATAAAGTGTCAAAAATGGTTTTCTTTTTTTTACCTATGCTGATTAAGGAAGAAACAGAACATTTCCTCAGTTAAAAAAAAGTGAACTTTTAAAATTGTACAATTCCTAATGTTTACTTTTCTTATGCAGAATTTGTATTCACTTGTAATACATCTTAATCCCTCTTTTTCATCCCTTTCTTTTCTCCCTCCCACATCCATCCATTATTGATGTTATTTTTTTTGGCATGGGTTTGCAATACATATTGTTTACATTCTTTATGTGGAGTTTGTACAAGTACATAACACATTTTAATTCTTTTCATCCTCTATCCTACTCTTGTCTCTCGTATCTCTTGATTGCCTTCTCCTTTGAGAAAGATCTATCCCCCCTTCTTCCTGTTAGGTTATCTTTTATTTTGCTCTTTATTTATACTTTACATTTCTCATATAAGAAGAAACTGTGTGATACTTAAGCTTGTGTGTTTGATTTATTTCTCCTAACTTTATGGTCTCTAGGTGCATCTATTTTCCTACAAATAGCTCAAGTTTATCTTTCTTTAAGGTATATATAAACACCACATTTTATGTCTCCATTTATCTGATATAATGTTAAGATTGTTACATGAACCACTTGTTCTGAGCAGGGCATCCTTTCTGCACTTCCCCAAGGACAAGGACTTGCCTGTGTTCTCCCTCTTCATAGGTCACTGGGCAGTAACCTTGGAGCTCAGCACACTTTGGAAATCGACTCTTCAGTTCTGACAGCGTTAGCTTTTTAGGGATCATGTCAGCAGATGGTAGTGGGTGAGGTGCTAAGGGAGGCACATAAAATTCTGGGTTCTCCAAAAATTTCTATTCAAAAAAGAGTTCAGGAGGAAGATCATTTAAAGTAGCAATAATATGCAGGTTAAAAATCCACAGAGACTGTTAAATCCTTTTCCCATTTTCAGTAGCAATGCTCTGCCTTTCCAATCATGTGAGTTGCTCTCCCACAGGGAGTCCCTTGTAGTAATCCTTCTAAGTAATCTAAGGTCTCTCTTTATCTCATTCACTGATACAAACACATTTGTTGATCTCCTACTCCATAATCATCACTGGGGTGTACCTGCTGGCTTGTCTTTCTGCCCTGAACTATAACTAACTAGTTAAGCAGAGCTCCTTGACAGGTGATCCAATTTTCCAGGGTCTGTTATCACTCTGTAAAATGAAAGGGGTGGACCAGATCCATGATCTCTAATGCTACTTCTAGTTTTAAGATTCTGTAATGAACATTAAATAAGCAGGAATAAGTATCTCTTTAATTTTTAAAAATCAAAACATTCAATTCTTTGGAGGAAAATAAAATGCTCATTAGTTCTCATTGTCTTCAAATACCAACCATTTTATGTTCTTAAATATGAACATAATACAAAACAAAACTTTTTCTGCATTAAGCAGAAATGCAGTTAGTCTTCCATATCCATGGCTATTGTTACAGCTTATGTTTAGATGTCCTCCCAAAGCCTCATGCAGATATAGGTAGGGCTTTTTCAGAAGTAGCTGAATCTACAATGTATTCATGGTACAATGCTAGGATTAAGGGTGGTAGGATAAAGGGTGGATAATTATTAAATCAATTCACTGATTGGCTTGGCACTGTCCTAATCCTGGTAGCCAGGATACAATGTAAAGAACAGAAAGAGGCTTGCCCTGTGCATTGGTTGCTTTGCTACCTTCTACCTGCCATGAGCTGCTTCTCTACTGCAATGCCTTTTTGCCATGCCACCCTACCTTGGAGCCAGTTGATTTATGGACTGAATCCTCTACAGACTGTGATACAAATAAACCTTTTCTCCCTTAACTTTGGGTGTTGGTATTTTGTTTCAGTGATGAGAAAACTAACTAAGATATGATGATCTGGCCCTCTAAATCTGTGGGTATACATCTCAAGATTTGACCAAGCACACATGAAAATACTAAAAAAGAAAGAAAGAAAGAAAGAAAGAAAGAAAGAAAGAAAGAAAGAAAACTGATTTTGTACTGATCATGCACAATTTTTCCATTATCTTCCAAACATGACATTTATATTGTATTAGGCTCTATAAGTAAGCAAGAGGTGATTTGAAGTGTAAGGAAGAGTATGTATACATAATATGCAAACTATGCTGTTTTATATGAGGGTCTTGTCCACCCATGGGTTTGGTGTTCTTGGCAGGGATAGCAAGGTTCTTGTCATGGTTTGTGTCTGGGTGTCCCCTCAAAGTCTTAAACACTCATGGAGGTAACTGAATCTAACATTTCCGATTGGTTCACTATCTAGCACTGGGATTTGTAGCATGAGTGCTGCACCTGCCCAGAGGTGGTTAGCTGGCATACAATATAAGGGAGGGAAAGAGGCATGCTTTTCCCCTTTTGCACTTTTCACTCTTGTTGCTTGCAGCGCCACTTGAAGTGTTGCCCTGGTGCCATGCTACCATGTCTTGGAGCTAGCTGATTATGGACTGAAACCTATACAGACAGTGAGCTAAATAAACCTTTCCTTACTTCATTTTGAGTGTCAGGTATTTTGTCTCAGCAACGAGAAAAGAGTAACCAAGACAGTTGTCCTAGAGTCAATCTCCTTGGAAATTCAGGGGCAATTGTCTGAGGTCTCTGGGGGAATTTTTAGTGTGCTTTCCATAAGTGCCAAAGTTCTACTGACTTTGACTTTCATTCTTCAGCCTTTAGACCAGAGCACACTGGATGCCAACCTGAAAACTGAGTGATCGATGCTCAGCCTCTGCTTCATCACAAGGCTCCCACTGGCTCTGCTGAATGGACTTCCTCTATGTTTAAGAATATGTCCTTAGATGTGTCTCACCACTGACTTTGAACTCCTCACTGGGCTCACAGTCACAGGTCTAGTTTTCTGAGTCTTCAAGTGTAACTGCACCACATTGCTATTTGACAAATTTAAAGATAAAACATTTTCCTTCCTAAGTGAAGATTTGCATTAGGCACAAACTTACATTTAGTTTTTCCTGAGAATTCATTTTATAATAATGCCCCCTAAATTCTGCTGCAAATTCCAAGGAGGTGATTTCAGAACAATCAAATAATTCATATGATTCTGCCAAGCTCACAGGGCAGAACTGTCCAAATTCTCCCAGGCGAGAAATCAACTCTTGAGGTGTGATACATAACTTGTCAATGCAGGCAGCTTTTCCTATTATTAACATATTAACTGTTATTATATATTCTTTACAGGAAACACAATAAAACTTAAAATAATTTCAATTACATAGCACTATGGATTTTACACAAATGCTACTACATAGTCTAAAACTCTAAACAATACAGTAAATTCATATCTCCATCCTTTTAGCCAAATGCACTCTCCTGAGAGGTAAAGTTGGGTTTATAACTACTTCAGTCTTTTTTCTACCCATGTGCACATACACACATCTTTCTGCATACAGTGTGCGTATGATGGTATATTATAAATATTATTCTGCAGCTTAATTTTACCAATTAGTTATGGTCTTTGATATCTTTCCATATCTGTTTATATGATTTAACTAATTCTTTAAAATTGATGCATAGTAGGCACGGCTGCCGCCCCACCACTGCCACAGCACAGAGGAAGGCATGGCATGGAGTAAGTGGCCGAGCTCCACCCCGCTTGTGCTGCAGGGCTGGCCTGCGTGCCTCTACCCCCACCACCACCGTCACGGAAGAAGGCTCCACATGGGAGAAATCACCAAACTCCTCCCCCGCTCGCACTGTTGGGCATGCCTGTACACTACTGCCCCCCTCACCCCCACTGCCACAGCATAGGAAGGCACTGCACATAGTAAATAGCCGAGCTCTTCCCTGGCTCGTGCTGCTGGGCGAACCTGAGCACCTCAGTGCCTCAAGCCGCTCCTGGCCTCTACTGTGTGGAGGAAGAACACCAAGCTCCACCCCATTTCATGCCACTGGCGTGTCTGGGAGACTTGACCCCCCCCACACAGCCACCACTGCAGCACGGAGGAAGGCACTATGTGGAGTAAGTAGCCGGGCTCCGCCCTGGCTCCCACTGCTGGGTGTGCCTGAGCACCCCAGTGCCTCTGACTGCTCCTGGCCTCTACTGTGTGGAGGAAGAGCACCACGCTGTGCCCAGACTTGCACCATGGGGTGGGCCTGCCCACCTCAGCCCCACCACCACCACCATTGCAACTGTGTGGAGGAAAGCACCACATGGAGGAAGCCACTGAGCTCAGCCCCAGCTCAGACTGCTGGGCATGCCTGTGTACCTCAGTACCTCCCCACCACTGCCACGGAAAAGACCACTGAACTCCACCCTGGCTCAGGCAGCTGACCTGGATCTGCCTGCCTCAATGCCCTCCCACTGCTGCCACACAAAGGATGACCACCATATCCCCTCCAGGCCCAGGATGCTGAACCATGCCTGTGACCCAGCACACTCCTCCCATGTGCTGACCTAATGGAGTGCCACACCCAGCCTGGATCAGCCTGCTGCCCTTGGCTACCTTACCTATATCTTAAACCATGCCCTGCTGTGAACATTTGGCTCCCACTCTCCCTCTCAGATCATTGAATTGTGGTGGATTGGCAGTGCTGGTTCGACGAGAGACTTGGTGGTCCCTTGCCCAGACAGAACACCCTGGTAGGTTCCAGTCACTATATACCCAACAATCCAGTGGACATCAACCACAGAGTAGGACCCTGAGAGGTACACTGTTAACAGTTGTGACATTTGGGACTAAATAACCAGACATTGGCCCACAAGGTGAAAATGAAAAAAATTAAAAACCAAAATACAATTTCAAACATCTAGTCTATCAGGTGCAAGGAAAGGTGACAGAGGAGGACTTTTAAAGTGATACACCAGTAATCTCTAAAAAGATAGAAAATAAATTACAGAAAAAAATCCATGAGGCTACAGAGGAAATCAAATTAGAAGTAACGTCTTAAATAAAGACAGAAGTAACAACCTTAGTAAAGCTTTACTCAACATAGCTAGGGAAGAATAGATTTAAAAAATACATGAGCATGGGAAATTGATTGAAACCTTGAATAAACAAGGTAGGAAACAAGGAGAATCCATTAAACAGTTTCAAAGAGATATCCAAGAAACAAAAATTTCTATTGAAAGCTGGCAAAACTGTTTCAATGAAGCTGAGGATACAATTTCAGACTCTGATGATAGGATTGCAGTTAGCAACCATGAAAAGATAGAACTTATAAAAACAACAAAGCAGTAGGAAATGACTGTCCAACAGCTTCAAGATTACACCAAGAGAAACAATGTAAGGCTAAAAGGTATCAGTGAGGAGGCAGGAGACAATGAAAAGGAATTAACTAAGCTATTCACAGAAGTAATCACAGAAAATTTCCCAAACATGGGGGGAAAAATCTGACATACAAATGAGTGAGGCATATAGAATGCCAAATAGTCAACATAAATCTACACCCAGACATATAATAATTAAGATTCCAGGCATGCAGCATAAAAACAGAATACTAAAAGCTGTAAGAGAAAAGACACAAATCACCTATAAAGGAAAGCCTTCTCAGCACAAACCTTGGCAGACTTCTCAGCACAAACCTTCAGGTTAAGATGAGCTTGGAGTGATGTATTTCAAGCCCTAAAAGAAAACAACTTTCAACCAAGGCTGATGTACCCAGCAAAGCTGTCTTTCAAATTTAATAGAGAAACAAGATACTTCCATAACAAAGAACAACTGAAAAACTTCATGTCCCCCAAACCAATGTTAGAAAGAGTGCTAAAAGACATCCTAGATAGAGATAAAAATGACCACAATATCCAGAAAAACAACAGAAAGAAACCACCAGGCTGGACAAGAAATTAAAGAAGGGATAAAAGCAAGAAACCAACAATAGGAACACAACATGGCAAAGTCAAGCCAGTACATATCAGTGATATCCATAAATGTAAATGGGCTCAATTCACCTATCAAAAGAAACAGGATGATAGAATGGATCAAGAGACAGGACCCCATAATACACTGTATACAACAAACATATCTGACTCAAAAAGAAACTCATAAGTTAAAAGGATGGAAAACAGTATTACATGCAGCAGGAACCCAGATAAAATCAGGGGTAGCTATTCTGTTTGCAGACAAAGTGCACTTCAAATATAAAAGGATTAAAAGAGATAAAAAACACCACTCCATACTTGTAAGTGGAAAACTACAAGAGAAAGAACTAACAATTATAAATATATATGCACCAAATATAAGAGCAACCAACTATGTAGGACAAATACTAATGGACATGAAAACAAGTACAAAAGAACACAATTGTAATAGGAGGCCTTAACACCCCACTGTCACAAAGAGATAGATCAATTAGACAAGAAGTCAGCAAAGAAATAACAGAACTGAATCACAGCTGTGAACAAATGGATTTAGTGGATGTTTACAGAGTGTTCCACCCAACCGCATCAGAATATACATTCTTCTCAGCTGTACATGGGACATTCTCTAAAATAGACTATATATAACTCATAAAGCATTCTTACATAAATGCAAAGGGAGTGAAATTATCACTCTCTATCACTCATGGATTAAAAGTCTATGCATAATAGACATTTGCATGCATAATATCTGATCATAGTGTACTAAAATTGGAAATCAATCGCAAAAACCCTGCAAAATCTGCATAAATACATGGAAATTAAATAACAACCTTCTGAACAACCAGTGGGTTACAGACAAAATTAAAGAAGAAACAAAACAATACCTAAAATATAATGAAAATGCAGACAGAACATACTGTAACCTATGGGACACAATGAAAGTAGCCCTAAGAGAAAATAAATAGCAATAAATAGTCACATCAAGAAAATGGAATGAGCACAAATAAATAACCTAATGCTACATCTCAAGCTCCTAGAAAAGGAAGAGTAAGTCAAACCCAAATCTCATAGAAGAGAGGAAGTTGTTAAGATTAGAGTAGAAATTAATGCAATTGAAACAAAAAATACAAAGAATTAACAAATCAAAGAGCTGGTTTTTGAGAGGATAAACAAAATTGATAAACCCCTAGCCAACCTTTTCAAGAAAAAGAAAGAAAAAAACTCAAATCCACACAATAAGGACTGAAAAGAGGGACATTACTGCAGATCTTGTGGAAATTCAAAGGATCGTGAACAACTACTTTGAAAATCTCTACTCACATAAGGTGGAAAACACAGAGGAAATGGACAGATTTCTAGAAGCATATGCACAACCAAAGCATCATCAAGAAGATATAAAAATTTTGAATAACCCAATATCAGCTACTGAAATCAAAAATGTTATTAATAACTTACCAACAAAGAAAAGCCTAGGTATTGATGGATTCACAGCTGAATTCTATAAAAAATTTAGAGAAGATTTAACACCAATACTCCTTAAACTCTTAAATGACATTGAAAGAGAAGCAGTCCTCCCTAACTCATTCTTGGAGGCAAGTATCACTCTGATACCAAAACCAGAGAAAGACTCAACCAAAATCGAAAACTATAGACCAATCTCACTAATGAACACTGATGTAAAGATTCTCAATAAGATACTGGCAAATAGAATGCAGCAAATCATCAAGAAGTTTATACACCACGACTAAGTGGGATTTATTCCAGGAATGTGGGGATGGTTCAACATATGCAAATCAATAAATGTACTACACCACATCAACAGAGCCAAAAGTAAAAATCACATGATCATCTCAATAGACACACAAAAAGCTTTCAATAAAGTCCAACACCTTTTCATGATAAAAACCCTACAGAAACATGGAATGGAACGGTATGTTCCTCAATCTCATAAAGGCCATTTATGACAATCCAACAGCCAACATTACACTAAATGGACAAAACTGAAAGCTTTCACTCTAAAATCAGGAACAAGACAAGGATGTCCACTATCACCACTCCTATTCAATATAGTTCTAGAAATATTAGCTAGAGCAATCAGACAAGAGGGAGAAATAAAAGGCATAAAAATAGGAAAAGAAGAAGTTAAATTATCATTATTTGCAGATGACATGATACTCTACATAGAAGACCCCAAAAACTCCATTAAAAGACTACTTTTAATGTCTTTTAATAAACAAATAATAAACAAATTCAGCAGTATAGCTGGATTCAAAGTCAACACTAAAAAATTAATAGCATTCCAGTACACAAACAAAAACTCACTGAGAGAGAAATTATGGAAATATCACCTTTCACAATAGCATCTAAAAAATGAGATACTTAGGAATCAACCTAACCAAGAATGTAAAAGAGCTATATGTTGAAAATTATACAAACCTAAAATGCGAGATTGAAGAGGATATTAGAAAATGCGTGAATATCCCCTGCTCTCAGTTAAGAAGAACCAACATTGTGAAAATGGCCTTACTCCCCAAAACTGTTACATACATTCAATTCCAATCAAAATACCATCAACATACGTTACAGATCTAGAAAAAATATTTCTAAAATTAATCTGGAAACAGAAGAAACATAGAATAGCAAGGGCAATTCTGAGCAACAAAGGCAAGACAGGAGGCATCTCAATCCCTGATTTGAAACTATACTAAAAAGCCACAGTCATAAAATCAGCATGGTTCTGGCAAAGAAATAGACCTGAGGATCAATGGAACAAATTAGAAGATACAAACACTACTACAAAGACACTCAGCCACCTTATATTTGACAAGGGGGCTAAATGTGTTCACTGGAAAAAAGATAGCCTCTTTAATAAATGGTGTTGGAAAAATAGGCTCTCTATATGCCAAAGACTGAAAATAGACCCATGTCTATCACCATACACTAAGCTAAAGTCAAAATGGATCAAGGATCTAAATATTATAACAGAAACAGTAAATCTACTGGAAGACACAGTAGGTAGAAACATTAGAGACATAGAAAGAGAATTCATGAATAAAACATGAACTGCATGGGAAATACTTGAAAGACTCAACAATGGGGATCTCCTATTACTAAAAAGGTTTTGCACTTCAAAAGAAATCACCAACAAAGTGAAAAGAAAACCCACAGAATGGGAAAGAATCTTAGCCAATAATCCTTCAGACAAAGGACTTATATCCACAACATATAAAGAACTGAAAAACATCAAGCCCTCCAAATTCAAAGATCCTCTCCAAATGGGCATTAGACATAAAAACATAGTTCTCAGGTGAAGATATACAAATGGCAAATAAATACATGAAGAAATGTTCATACTGGTCATTCGAGAAATGCAAATTGAAACAGCATTGAGATTTCATCTCACCACAGAAAGAATGGCTGCCATCAAGAAAACAACTGATAAAAAATGTTAGCAAGGCTGTGGGGATAAAGGAACACTTCTCCACTGTTGGTGAGAGGGCAGACTGGTGCAACCACTGTGGAAATCAGTATGTAGATTCCTCAAAAAACTAGGATTGGAAATTCCATTCAATCCAGCTATTCCCCTCCTGGGTATTTTGCCAGCAAAATTGAAAACGTTGGGTCACAGAGATATATGTGTGCCTATGTTCATAGCAGCACAATTTGTGATAGCTACATCTTAGAAACAACCAAAATGCCCGTCAACTGCAGAGTGGATAAAAAAAGTGGTATTTTTGTACAATGGAATACTACTCAGCTATAAAAATGATGACCTTGTGGCCTTTACAGGTAAACAGAGCCAACTTGAAAATATCTTTATTAGTGAAATAAATAGGACTCACATGAGTAAATATCACATTGTCTCTCTAGTGTAAAAAATAGCAAAAACTGACCCAATACTTGGATCCAAAGATTGTGATAGATATTATGAAAGGGAAAGGGAAGGAAAGTGCTCTAAAGAGTATAATAGCATGTATAGTATGTAAGATAGTTGGCCATATTACTGAATTTCTGTTGGAACACTGAATAGAAAGATTTGTGCTGTTAGTGTTTGAGTGTCTAACCACTATTTATGCTTTGATTTTTGTGACTTTGGCAACTGTTTTTTGAGACCACAGCGAGCAATGTATCAACTAGTGATTCTATGATGAGAATTTTTGTTTCCTTTGAATTCCTTGAATTCAGTATTGTTCTACCATTCTTTTCTGTTTTACTTTTTTATTTCTTTAAAAAAAAGAAATATATGCAATATCACAATGATTGTTAAATTTCTTTCATTCTGTTGTGAAAACCTATATTGATATTGTTTTGAGTTTGCTGTTGTGGTTTATGCTGTTGTTGTGTTGTTATTTTCTTCTTTTCTGACTTTTTTAAAAATAAATTTTAAAAATTGATGCATAGTATTCCACTGTATGAATATACATATGTAATTTACTTAACCATTTATCTATTGATGAATATTTCAGTTGTTTTAATTCTTAACTACTATAAACTATATAGTATAAATAGTATGTACATACATCATTTATGTGTGTATGTAAATGAGTATGTATACATAGGTGAGTTTTCTGTTTGTAAATGAGCATGTGAGTATAAATTTGTATACATATACATAAAAATAATATATTGTTGATACTTCATAATTTCCTATGGGATAGATTTCAGGAAGTACAAAAATTATTGATATGATTTTACTGACATAGATTTCTACCTGTGCCCTGATGTGACCCAAGGGAAAGGAAGAAACATTTGTCCAAAAGTGGCTGTGTTTATGCAGAAGAGTCTAGTTCAGAAAGAAGAGCTCAGGTTCCTTTCATGGAGTACACTGGCATGGGGACTCCAAAGCAAAATTAGATGTTACAGAAAATGAAGTTACTTTTCCATACATCTTTGTTATCATTATAAAGTGCTAGCTTTTTGCCTTGGATTGTGTCTAGAAATGTCTTAGATTGACTTTAGACCTATGAAACATAAATCATGGTTTGATCTCTTTGTTTAGTAAGATAAAAGTGATCTTATCTGAGATACCCTGATGCAGGCTAAACTCTTTTATCTGCCACCTCTGGAGCTGTATCACCTCCTGAAAGCAATGAATCATCAGTATAGTGTCAGCACTATTATCAACAAGCTATTTAGGATATAAACTGATGGTGTACAATATACTTCTCCAAAGTGTAAAATCTATGATGAAGTAGGGAAAGGTAAGTTAGATGAGAAAGGATGACATCCATAAATCTGGGCCGTATTATGTTCTGAAGATGTCTGGGGTCCAAAGAGTTCAGAGTGTCAGTTGGCTAGAATTCTCTGAATGTCTTTGTACATTTTTCAAAGTATTAGGAGAAGCTTTCTAGGGTATCATTATTGCCTCAAGAAAAAATGACTTTGAAATTCACTAAATCTAATCACATGGAAATCTTTGTCATCTAACATTCTCAACTGCTCTATTAATTTGGACATAATTCTGATTGTATATGTTTTCATTGTATCAAGAGTATCTTTGGGTGGACTGATCTGACATGGCTCCAGTGTCCTACTGGGCTCCTACATTTTAGTGTTCACATACTTGGGTATCATCTCTGTTGGGGGGGTTGGATCTACTAATTTGCTTCTAATAAACAGAAAAGTGATAGGACATTACAAAATGTTCTTACTGATTTGAACTGAGTTGTGCCTTCTCAAAAGAGATGTTTCACAAATACTTATGATATGACCCTTTTGGAAATGAATAGATAGGTAGGCACAAAGAAGAGAACTGCAGATGGGGATAAGATAAGTACAGATAAGTACAGAGACTCACACATGATGACAGAGGTTGAGAGTGGAGTGATGTATTCATAAGCAAAAGAACTGTTGGCAGTGCTGGAAACTGAGAGAAAAGAATAGTATAGACTCTTTCCTAGAATACATGGCCTTGCCAACATCTTGATTTTGAACTTCAGCTTCTCAAACTGTGAGACAAATACATTTCTGTGATTTAAGCCACTCTGTCTGTGGTACTCTTATCCCAGTTACCATAAGACATGAAAACAGTTACAAGATGACACGATTTCTGTATTGTTGGCCTTTTCAGCATATTCTGTTAATGCTAATTGCCATGTTGGAGAAGTCCATATGGCAACCTTCTTCAAGTTGGCATACCATCTCCAAGTGCATACCCCCAGTGACTACTTCCTACAACTAGGCTACAACTCTTAACATTTTCACCATCTCCCACAGCACCCTCAGCTGGGGACCAAACTATCAACATGTGACCTTTTGGTGATACTTAGATCCCAACCACACAGAGGCCCTGATTATAGCCATGTGAGAAATTAAAATCTCTAATTCTCTATCTAGATTCCTGACCTGTAAAAACTGTGTGGGTATCTATGCAGTGCTATAAGCCACTAAGTTTTGGAATAACTGTTATGCAGAAATAGAAATGAATATATTACTGTATCTCTTATTTATGACACTAATGAAAAAGTTATGATGTCCTAATATTCCTTCCTATAAATAATATTTTTCTATAATACAATAGTGGTATGACATTATTACTTTAAAGTACTATGATATATAATTACTACCATATATATAGTAAAGTAGCATATAGTACTATTAAAGTGTACAATATAATATATTGTAAACATGCAGTGTCCCCCAAAGACTCATGTACTGAGGGATAGACATCCAATGCAGCAGTGTTCAGAGGACAGACTTAGAGAGGCACCTGATTCATGAGGATGCTCATCTCATCACTAGGTCAATCGATTGATGAGTTCAGAGTTAAGTGGGCTGTTAGGATGCAGTTCCCTTTTGGAGGAAGTAGGTGACTTGGAGGGTGGCTTTGAAAGATACATCCTGTCCCCAAATCCTTTCCTTCTCTTTGGCTTGTTCTTACACTCTCTGATGCCTAGGTGCCACAAGGTAAGAAGCTTCCCTTAGAAAATGCTTCTTCCATGACACTTCTCCCTTCCATGACACCTCTGGGAGCCAGCTAACCAAGCATTTATAGTTCTGAAATCATAGACCAAAATAAATCATTTCTCCTTTAGGTTAACTTTGTCAGATATTTTATGCCAGTGATTACAACTAACTAATAAAATATATAATGATACGACATTGTACTCTATAATACTATCATGTTATAATATTGTATATTCCCAGCTGCTCTCTAGCTCAGATACCCTGAGCCTCACAATTCCTGAGAGGTTTAGTAACAGAGTAATTTAGAATCTCATGAACTAGTCTCAAAAGACATACTTATATTGTAAGCCATTCACTATTTTTCTGAAATTAAAATTTAACTGGGTCTTGGGGTGGTTACTGGGAATTGAACTCAAAGACTATCCACCTCTGATTTATAATTATTTTTTTACTTTGAGACAAGGTATCACTAAGTTGCCTAAGTTGCCTTCAAACATGAAATCCTTCTGTGTCAGCTTCCTGAGTGGCTGGGATTGCAAGCCTGTACTGTCACACCTGTTCTGTCCTGTGTTTTTATTTTCTAAATCTGGTCAACTCTACTCTAGAGAGCACTTCCTAACAAAGCTTTTGCATATGAATTTTCATATTACCTGACTCAAATGAACCAACTCTAACACCTAAGACAGGAAAGGAGAAATACAGTAAAAGAAAAATGGAAAGAGGTATGAATACTGCTTCTGAAGTCTGCCATGGGAGTTTACTGGTACAATGCTATCCAGTGCTTATTGGGAAAGGCTTCAAAAATCTCAGTTCTCCCTTCCCTTGTACATTTGTGTTCATGACCTATAATTACTCAAGTAAAAAGAAATTCCTAGTCTGCAGATAAATAGGAAACAGAGATATGATTATACTCAAATGATGAAGCAAATCAAGACATAATGATGTGGTTATCATCAAAATCCTCACTCTTTGTTTCTAAAAGATTTTCTTAGTCATGTTGCTCCCATATATCTTTTATTTCTTCTCCAGAGTTTCTAAAGTTAAAATCATTACACAGATATATGTAAGACTCCTACACAGATAATATCTTTTGACTCATTATTATTTTTAGAAAAATCATATGTATGCTGGGACTTGGGGGACTAATCAAGAACACAATGATACAGCCTTCCTGGTAAGTGGTATGAGCTGTGGGCATGCCCAGAAGAGAAAAGCCAGCATCTTCCAAGAGTTGGTCCTGCTTGGACTTGAAAGACCAACCAAGAAAGCAATGAGCCAGCCTTCCTAGTAAGCATCACAAGCCATAGGCACACATGGGAGAGAAAAGTCAGCATCTCCTGAGAATCAGCCATGCTGAGACTTGGGATACCAACCAAGAATACAATGAACCAGCCTTCCTGATAAGTGGTGTGAGCCATGGGCATCCCAGGGGGACAAAAGTCAGCCTCTCCATGAGCCTACCGGTGTGCAGGCTGAGAATGAAATGTTTCCCACCACCACCCGTTAGCAACTAGATGGTTTTGAGGTCAGCCTGAGTTCATAGCAAATAATGTACATAAAACAACTAAATACTTGTATTATTTGGTAGATTATGCTGACCTGGCACCAGTGGTCTGAGCATCTCTTGGGAGAATGACAGTATGCAACATAGCAAATATGGGGGATTTCCTTCTATCTTGTATTTGAAGTAAAATATTGTTTTCACTGTTTTTCTTTGTTTGATTAATTGTTTTGCTCTATTTAATATCCTGTTTTGATTGGTTTTATAGTGTTCTGTTTTTGGTTTGCATTTGCAACACCTGATGGAATGAAAAACTATTGCAAAGATAATGAGATATACTATGATATCTATTATTGTTATCCTGCTCTGAAGTTCTGTACCAACTTCACTGAATTGTCTTGACTGGCTTTATTCTATCTTGTTTTTTGTATTTTACTATCTTTAATATAAAATAAAATAAAAAGAAATATCATATGTAAAATATACTCCTATTTAGTTTTAGAGAAAAGTCAAGAAACTAACAGAAATACATACGAAAGTTTTATATACATTCCAAATACAGATTAAAAGATATTTGAAGATCAAGTGCACTATTTTTAACTGAACCTTTATATCATACCACAAGGAATATAAATAATAAAAATTATTTTAATTGTATATTCCTAAATATTTCCAAGTATCACTCCAGACTACTGCCCCCATAAAACTACCCCAAGAATTCTGGGAAATAGCTCTTCCCTGAAATTTCAAACAACATAAAAAATGAGAGATCATGCATTATTTTTATACCATAGGTTATATAGGCAATCAATAACTGATAGATTGAATGTCATGGTAATGTCATAACCATTGATCCACAGACTAATGGAATAGAGAACCCAGAAATAAGCCCATACATCTATAGCCAACTGATTTTCAACAAAGACACAAGAAACACTCACTGGAGAAAAGATAGTCTCTTCAATAAATAGTTCTGAGAAAAACTGTATATTCATATGCAGAAGAATGAAAACTGAGCTCTGTATTAGACCCTTTTGTATCACTACAACAAAATGCTAGAAACTGGGTAACTTTTTTTAAAATTTTATTTTAAAGAGAATAAAACAAAAGAGGGCAGTACAGAGCAGATCACAACAGGACAACATAGGCAACACAGTGCTTTACATTGAGACAACCGGACATTAACAGTAGCTATCACAATATCTCTTTCTCTGCTATAGTTGAGCATAGTTTCAAATACAAAAATATCAAACATAACAAAATAATATAAAGCCATTCAAAGAGTGAAAGAATTACAGGGCTTTCTGAACCGAATAACAGAAAATGATCAATGGGTACTATAATATCTCATTTTTGATAGAAAAATTTTGTTTAAACTATCACACATATTCAAATCCTAATAAGACACAATGTGATAGATAGAACCAATGGTAGAATAGAAGCATGGTAGGACTTCTAAGAAGGATGATATTAAATCAGCAATAGCTGTCATAATGTTTTGTTTTCTTCAAAACAGCTGTTCATATCATCACGCATGATATAGTCAAACAAAACAGAGTAAAACCATTCCAACTGATGAATGAAAACACTGAAAGGCTTCAAAGTTCTGAGATGGGGACTCATGCTTACCATAAAATCTTATATACTCATCAACTCTCATACTAGGGAGACTATACGGTATTTACACA
>PVJX010019154.1:24484-35417 GCA_004027295.1 Dolichotis patagonum
TAAGAGAATGGTCTCAAGTCGTGTCCATTTATTTATAAATATCTCAATGTGATCATTCTTTATAGCTGAGTAGTACTCCATTGTATAAAAATGCCACAACTTTTTTATCCATTCCTCAGTTGATGGGCACTTAGGTTGTTTCCAGGATCTGGCTATTACAAATTGTGCTGCTATAAACATGGGTGCACATATATCACTGCCGTATGGTGTTTTTAGTTCTTCTGGGAATATGCCCAGAAGTGGAATAGCTGGGTCAAATGGGACTTCCAAACCCAAAGCTGGGTAACTTTTTAAAAGAGGCTTACAGTGGCTCATTATTCTGAGGTGCAAGGTTTAGGGGCCACTAATGGCCTTCTTGCTGGCAGAGTCACAAGGTCACAGAGATCATCATGTGGTAAGACAGGGAGCGTGTATGTATCTGAATGCTTCTTCTGGTCTCTCTCCCTTCTGCAAAGCCACCAATGGCTCTAGTGGCTTTATCTAACCCTAATCACCTACCAAAGGTTCCACCTCTAAATGCCATAAGTAGATTAAGTTTCCACATCATCTTAATATCTCACAGTGGGGTTAAATTTCAACACATGAGGCACTGGGGAACTCTCACACTGTATCTCAAGCCATACAAAATCACCATCTACAAATCAAAGTGGATCAAAGACCTAAATACAAGACCCGAAACTATGAAACTTTTAGAAGAAATATAGGGAAAGCACTTCAACATATTAGTATAGGCAACAGTTTTTTTGGAACACACCACAAAAGCACATGAAATAAAAGGAAAAATTGATGAGGAGAATTACACAAAGCTAAGATATTTACACAGCAAAGAAAACAATAAAGAGAAAGTTTACATACTCGCAGAAAATATTTGCATACTATCCATCTGACAAGAGAGTAACATAAAAAATACATAGGGAACTCAACAGGAAAAAACCCACCCCAGATGATCCAATTTTCTCAAAAGGAGGTTTACATATGTCCAGCAAGTATATGAGAAAATGATCAAAATCACTAGCTATTAGGGAAATAAAAATCAGAAACACAGTGAGGTCTCATCTCATCTCAAAATGCCTATATCTGAAAAAACAAGACATGCTTGTGAGGATGTGGACAGAGACAACTGTTCTCAAAAAAAGAAGACAGTAAAATAATGATTACAGGGGCTGGAGATTTAGCTCATATACATAAACACCTGCCTGGAAAGCGTGATTACTATAAGCTCCAAAGGGAGGAGAGGGAAGATAGAGGGAGGTTGGATAATGGCTATCAAAATATAATGAGGAGGGATGTTGGAACTTAGGGCACCGAGCCAACCAGTAACCTGCCTGCCGCCCTGGTAAGGGACTGTGGTCTGGCAAGCCGTGGCCACCCCAGGGCGGGGAAACAAGAAGCAAGAGCATTTCCTGAGATCCACGCCATGTTGGAACTTAGGGTGCCGAGCCAACCAGTAACCTGACTGCCACCCTGGTAAGTGACTGTGGTCTGGCAAGCCGCGACCACCCCAGGGTGGAGAAACAGGAAGCAAGAGCGTTTCCTGGGATCCGCACCATGCTGGAACTTAGGACGCCGAGCCAACCAGTAACCAGCCTGCTGCCTACTGGGGTGCGGGCCTAGAATCAAACATACCACACCCCTCCCCGTTAACATTTGGGATCCAGGGATCTGAGTATCTCTTAGGAGGTGACCATATTTGGTACAGCAAGTCAGGGGAGTTTCCTTCTACTATCTCTGAAGGCAGATATTTTTATCGCCATTTTGCTTTGTCTTGATTAATGGTGTTGCTCTATTCAGTACTCTGTGTTGATGTGTTCTATAATGTTGTGTATTTCTTTGATTTTGCTGTACCTAGTAGAAGAACAACTATTGTGAAGACAGCGAGATCTACAATGTTGCCTATTACTGTTATCCTGGTGACCTGCTGTGATGTTCTGTACCAGTTTCACTATACTGTCTCAATTGGCTTTATTCCATCCTGTTTTTTTGTAACTGTTTGCAGCCTCACTGTGTGTTCACTTTGTATGCCATAATTTTGTAACATGAACAGCTATTTCTGGGAGGACAGTATGTGGTTTGTCAACTCGTGATTTATGTTTTTTTTTGAGGTTCTGTATTGTTTCTACCCTTTTTTCTGTATTGCTTTTTTTCTCTTTAAATAAAATTTAAAAAATATATATAATACAATGAGGAGGAGTGGATTTTACTGTTCTATAGCACAGTAGTGTGAATATAGTTCACAACTTTAATAATTTATGAAAAACTAGAAGACAGGAATTCAAAAGGTCAAAACACATGAATGATAAGATGATGAGATTAAAATGTTGATTATCCTGATTTGATCATTGTGCATGGTATGCATGTAATACTTTTTGATTTTTTGGGAGAAAATTTCTCATTATGTATTTCAGACTGGCCTTGAACTTTCTATGTAACCTAGGTTGGTCTACAATTCAAGATCTACCATCCCTCCCTTATATACTTGTTTTGAAATATCACAGCACATTCCACAAATATGTATGATTATTATGTCAGCTAAGAAGAAAAAAAAATTAGAAATGTAAGCATTGTGTACTACAAATATGTACTAATAAAAATAAAAATGATAGCTTAAGGATCAGCAGTCATTTATTAGAACAAATATACAAATGCACATACCTTAGTGTTTTGGGCTGCTCTACCAAAATGTTATACCTAGTAATTGATAAAGACCTGGAATTTATTGTACATACTTCTGGAAGCTGGGAAGTCTAAGGTCAAGGTGCCAGCAAATTTGGAATCTGAGGAGGGTCTGTTTCTCAGAGATGGAGATTTCTTGCTGCAATGTGGCACAGAGGAAATAAGCTCCCCTAAGCCTCTTTCATGGAGGCACTAACCGCATATACCAGGGCAGAAATCTGAGCTTATCAGTTGCTAAATACATGACCTTTTCCTACTATTACATTGTGAATTAGGCTTCAACATTTGAATGAGGAAGCCAAGCATTCGGGCCAGAGCACCATAACAACTAGATAGTACTCTATATCTAAAATACAGATTAAGATTGTGAAAACAGGTGTTCAAACTTAGTGAGTTATAGTAATATAAATTGAGGATGTAAAAGCTCTGAATTCATATTTTATTTTACTTTTTGGAGTATCTTCTTACCTTCTTTTATTCTTTCCAGGTATTTCTGCATATGTTTATTCACCATTTGAATGGTCTTAATGACTTCATTCCATACCCACCACTTACTGTGAAATCCATCAATCACATACCAGTTCTGATGCTGTTCTTGATAATATTGCTTAATTGTACCAATGTTTTTATGATACACTGCATTCTTGATAGCTATAATCTGTGCACTATTGTGTAATGGATAAGGCAGACTAATAGAGAAACAAGAAGAACGGAAAAAGCTGTTTAAAACATTCTTTCTTGGAAAATTAAATTTCATTTTTATCATTGTTTTAGTCATGTATATTACCTTGGTTCATTTCTTTTTTCCAGTATCAATCTTCTGAAAATCTCCTCAGAAGGTAGATCCAACTCAAAGACAATCATGGGAATGATTGACCTCTTTTCCAAGAGATCCATTTGGTGGGTAGTTACAGGGTATCCATCAATAACAACACTAATAAAGAGAAAAATGAAAATAAAAGTCTCCATTTCTTTTCTTTCATACTTCCGTCTGTCTTCTACACTAGTCTATACTTGTGGTCTCAAGTTTTTATGTATGTAACTCAAATTATCTTCTTTGTATTTCCCTTTCTACATCTTACACCTCATCAAGCCCAAGAGCCTTAAGGTGAGCAGTATGCATATTTCCAAAGGCAAAGGTAGGACAGGTTGGAATTTATATACTTTAAAATCACAGAACTTAGTTTTGGCAGAATTTGGGAGAAAACATGTAATATCTTGACCACATATTCCACTGATACTATTAAACTAAGCATGAACAGTAGAAAAAATAAAGACAGACCTAGACTAGAAACCTGGTTTAAACTCCCCAAGCATCAATTTCTAGTAAAATAAGGAAAATGATATCTAAGCCTCAGAGTTGTTTGAAGAATTGGAGAACAAGAACTGTATATAAGGCCACTGGAACAGGCCTGGCATATGATAGATACTCAGTAAGTAGTTATAGATATTTATAGATATTCTATGAGGAGCTATTTTGTTGCAACTATTCTGTGAGGAGGTTGAGATGCAGAAGGGGAGAGTTAAAGCTGGTGAGAGAAACGTGATGCTACCTGGGTAGAAAGCATTCCTTCTGGACTCATCATGTATGCCCCTGAGCAGAAAGGGTATAAAGAATTTAAGTCAGTGCACCAGTCTGAGATAATCAGACAGTCACTATAAATCTGAGAGCACTGAGAAACAAGGTTGCTCAGAAATTCCAGAAGGAGTGGTCTAAGAAGTCAAGCAACTCAAGAGCAGCTGATTGATAGTCTTCAGCAGCAGGATGCAGGCCACAGGAGACACCCCCAGCCCAGTCTCATGGCAGAGAGGGCTACAATTGAATACTACTAGATTATTGCCATGGAGAATGAAGCTGCCATTGTTTTTATTTTATTCTTAGTAGCTTAACAATCTTGTCCCATGAAGGGTCATTCATGTGGCTCTCAGCATTAAGGAAATTCATGGTGGGTTAGAAGCCATTATTCTGGAATTAAAGTGAAATAAAGCCTTTGTGAGTCAACCAGGTCTCAGAGTCCCCTCACTAAGTTCTCTAACTGAAGTTCCTCCTATACAAATTTAACACCACAGAGCAGGTAACTCAATGTGGATTCATCCTCTTATGCCAAAAGGACTTCTCTGGGGCAACACCTAGCAGAGGAGGATAAAAAGCAGGTGTGGCATTAAAGGAGGGTCACTGCTACCTGTGTGGGGAGCTGGGCCAGAATGATAATATTCCTCGGACCAACAATGTCTTATGAGCAGAGAGGATCACTCTTCCAAAATTCCATGGGTTAGGGATAAGTGCTATGGGGTATGGAAGTAACAATGCCACCTTTGCAAAAGGCTAGAGAAGTTATGGTGAACATTTCTGAGACTGAGTGCCAAACTGCAATCCAAAACCCAATTATTTATTGCAAAATCCAAACACTGTAATTAAACCTGAATATTGAAGTGTAAATTTTAGAAAAAACTGCTATCTGATGTTCAACTGCTGAGGTAACTTGGCTCACAAGGCAACAGAGAAGGCTGTGCATGCCCACTCTGGCATGTGTGTTGTAAGTTAACCACCACTGGCTTGGAGGTTCTCATACAATTCACATTGCTACAGTGAATGGCATGTGTAGAGAGTCACTGAAGTTAAAGAATGATCACATAGATGGGCTAAAGCAAGGCCAGCCCTGAAAACATTTAGAATCCTAAACAAGCCACACAAACAAGCTGTTCCAGCACCAAGAAGGCAACAGGAACAGGCTAGCCAGGCAAACAAGTTGCTAGGCAGTGGGGTTGCAATTGATGTTCTTCTTTGGAGTGTATAAAAAACGTGCTACAGTGTTTAAGCAGTTCATTCTCTTCCATCAGGAGAGTAAGGGCTCCACCTGACCTCCCCCTCCAAAAAAAGGGAGAATTTTACCTTGACTTCATTGGGAAATATATACTGTTAAAGTTTTAAATCCTACTAAGGATGGAACTGCAGCAGCAGCAGCAGCAACAACAAAAACAACTCAATTCAATCAAATAAAAGAAACAAGCTAGGAAGAGTCCTTCAGAAAGATCTCCATACTAGACAACAGAAGCTCAGTGCTAATATGGGGTTGTGTCTTTCCAGAGCCAATTGAAGTTGATGCAGGATGCCCAGGAGATAGTAACAAAAAAACAAAAACCAAATGTCTAAATATATGACACAAAAAGTTACTAACATTCTTAAGATAAAATACAAGCTATATGTTGATTATAGATAAGATTTTTTCTTTTCCAAATCCTTTTATATGAGATCTCTGATAATTGATCTGCAACAAATCTGACTAGTCTATTTATAGTTACAAATTCTACAAACTTTTATAAACAAACTTTTATAAAAAGTTACTGTGATTCAATTTGGCTAAAATATACTTGAGTGCACTCTGATTATATAAGATGTTTGTCAGCCTGCCTGTATATCTATTTGTCTGTTTGTCTAGTCTGTTAAGCTGCTGTTGGGAGCCATTGAGTGTTATGGTTGATATACTGTGTCAATTTGAGAAGTTCAGAAGTTTAACTGAGAGACTCAGCAGGGAGCCAGGATCCTTAATTTGTAAATATCCTCATCCTGCGCAAGAGGAGGACACAGAGATTTTGTGAGTGCTACATCCACCCTGGAAGGGGTGTGTAGCTTGTGTACAATATAAGGAAGGGAAGAACCTTGTTTCTTCCTTTTTGCTCTGGATGCTTTTGCTAGCTCCTGCCTTAAAGTGTTGTCCCAGTGCCACACTATCCTGCCTTGGGGCCAGCTGATTGTGGACTGAAACCTCCAGAAACTACAGGCTAAATAAAACTTTCATTCCTTCATTTTGGGTGTTGGATTTTTCATCCAAGCAATACAAGAAAAGCAACCAAGACCCTGAGCTAGTGATGGTTCATACATACAGCGCTGAAAGCACAAGTGCCCATATAACAATGCCCAAGGGCATAGAGCACCTAAGAAATGCCCTGAGGGCATGGGGTGTTGGAGGTGAACAAGTGCTCTAGCCCCAAGAATATGTGGGCATAAGAAGCGAGCTAGTTCAGCAAAGGGGTGTGAAACAGCCCCTGGGAACTTGGAGAGCTCTTGCAGACACCAACAAGCTGTGTACTTGTGTCTATGTCTGTTCAAATCTGTACAGATTGTCTGTCCATGTTTGTCCATTTGTCCATCCTGTAAACAGCTGTTCTTTTTTATTTGAGTTCAACAATTTTTTCTGTTTTTTTTCATTTTTGGAACATTTAATCAAGGTTTATTTGGGTTATAGATTTTAAAAGTATGCTTCCACCTGTGTTGCCAGCTAGTCAAAATGTTGCTAACATTGACTGGGTAAATGTAATGTATATTTCTGTTTATTATTAACTTGAGAGGCTCTCATTGTTCAAAAATAATATGTTAAGTATTGTGATTGGGTTTTTCATAAGTCATCAAAACATTATTAAGATAATTAAACAAAAATCTCTTTGGCTTGCAATTATTGAAAAGGACTCCAATTGATGAATAAGAAAGCAGCTGCCTGGTAACATTTAACCAGTTCTTGTTCAGTGATCTTAGCCTTCAGTGATCTCCATAGCTTTATGGGAGACACTGCAACTAAAGTTATTTTAAAAATTATTGTAATATGTTCACACTGGTCATTGTCAAAAGAAATAATGCAATAAGGTTTTTTATTTAAAGATGTCCATACAAAGATTTCATATGGCTATGAAAAAGTTTTTATTAATCTCATGGTGCATTTACCTCATGGCATATTACAGGATTTTTAAAATGTAAAACAGGGATTGTTTATGGTGACAGAATTTTGATTCACATTCAGACCTCTGCCTTCAACAAATGCTTATGAGATGTATCTCCCACTAAAGATAATCAAGTTAAAAGTTCCTTATGTATTACATAGGAATGATTGACCAAAAAGGGAGTAGCTTATGTCAAAAATGCAAATTCAAGTGTGTTATAAAATGCCATCATGATTGTCATGCTATAATACTTGGCATAGTTTTGATTTCTAATTTTCTACGTAGCTTTGTTAACATTCTATGGGATTCAAAAAAAAAAATTTTTTTTATCGGTACCGGGGAACTAAGGATCATGAGATTGCAAAGCAGGAGTTTATACCACTGAGCTAAATGCCCAGCCCCAGGGATTCAAATGTTAAAATATCCATAGTTAATTGGAAATAATGGTTCCATTTAATACTCTAAGATGCTTGATATTTAGATAAGATAGTAGTGTTAAGCTTATTGCTTCTACTGCACTACACTGTTATCAATCATTTCTTCTGGATGCTCAACAACTGAGGGTTGGAGACCAAAACTAAAAAGATAGACAGGCTAAAGGGAAAGCCAATATTTTCACTTTACTCCTCTGAGGTCAATGAGGACCCAAGACATAAGAGAACCTCTGCTGCATCATCCTATACTCAGTAAATCCCTGATCCTCTAATCAAGAATATTATGAATAGAGGACAATAATCATCAGTGTGTGGTGTGCCTAAGTAAAGTCACCAGGAGAAAAGATCTCCCAAACTTTCACAGAAAACAACTTGGTCAAGCAATGGCCATGACTCAACCAGATGGCTGATACTGACAGAAGAGCTAAGAGGTGCTATGCATGGTTCCAGGGCAATTCCTGAGGAGATTTAACTGACTTTGATAGATAGCAAGAGATTAAGTGTAATTAATATAGGTCTCACTTTAGCCTGCTCTTTGGCATCCAACAGAAAAGTATAACCACAGAATGTATAATACAATGCCATAGCAAATGTTAGCTATAAAAGAAACACAAATCACTAACACCTTCTGATGTTTGCCAGCTACACTGTTATGGATTAATGGACTGCACAGGGTTTCAGTTGTAGAATGCAGGGACTTAAAATCCTTGGACTGCACTTAAAATGAAAAAGGTTCAAGAAGAAAAAGGTCTCCCACAGAGTTCACCAACACATCTCCTCCAGCTTCAACCAAGAACACATCCTGTACTACAATGAAACAAAAAAGAGGGATATGTAGGGAGCTGTTAAAGCTGGAGCTTGATTACATGTGTGGGCTAAAGCAAGGCCAGCCCTGAAAACACAGAGAGCCCAAAACAACCCATGTAAGCAAGATGTACCAGCACCAAGAAGGCAAGGGGCACAGGCCAGTCAGACAACAGGTTACTATGCAGCAGGGTTTAAATTGGCATTCCTCTTTGGAGTGTATAAAAACCATGCTACAATGGTTGAGCAGTTTCTTCTCTCCCATTAGGAGAGTAAGGGCTCTATCTGACCCCAGCTTTTGTCTCTTCTTCATTTTCTCATCTTTCACCATCCTTCCCTCCCTCCAGGAACATCTAGAGCTACAGCCATTCACTACAGGCATGGCCTGCTTGCTAATGTGGCATGTGGGTATTCAAGCCAAGTTTCACATTGACAAAAATTAAAATAAGTATCTATACACATGTGCCTCACACATTATGTAGCTATTTACTCACAGTCCTGTCCCCACCTTGAGATTTCAACTGGAGCATAGAGACTTCACTAGAGAGCATGGAGAAGGCATTCTGTGTCTCAGGCCAAACTTCCTCAGTGTTTGAGAAGCAGTTTTACCTCTTACAAGAACCTTAAACCCTGTATAATATAGGTATCTCAGATTGTTACTGAGCCATTTATTGAAAGATGCATCTCCCTCACTCCACTCACTTACCCTGCAGTATTACATGCACTGTCCATCAGAGAAAGGTCCAAGGCTTGAACACTTAGCTCATCTGGCACTGTCATTCCCTTATAAAGATGCCAGTTCAACAAGAGTGCCAGCTGTGTTTCTGGGTGGTGGTTCAGTACAGTTCTCAAAGCTTGTCCTACTGACAAATGTTTTAAGCCATATTCACTTGCAAGTCTTTTAGCAACTACAACACATAAAACATAAAACTTGTTTAATTTTACATTTTTATCAGTAAACATTATTTTTAGATTCTGCTTAATGACATCAACAGCAAGCTAATCTCTATAATCTTCAAATAAATTTTAAAAATAAAACTTCCATATTTTACTTAAGGTTGTCAAAGATCACTTATTACTTCTTTAGATTTGTGGCTGTGGGTTAATGACCAGTGTGTGTGTGTGTGTGTGTGTGTGTGTGTGTGTGTGTGTGTATGTGCACATGCACGTGTGCGTGTGTGTGTGTGTGTGTTTAATAACCAAACCAATGTTAAACTGCATTTCCTGAAGCAAGGTGGCCAAATTTTTTACAGTGTTGAAATAATACCATGTGTACTCTCAAATATGTGTGTTATGTATTTGGTACTATATGAAAAATAGTAATGGAATAATCTGTTTCACTGGATACCACACCCACCTGTCTGTTTATGGATTCAACATTACAATCAAGATGTACACCCTATATGACTAATCATTTAGAAAACAATTTTTTAAAATTTATACTGGCATACCTAATACTGTAACAGGATTTATAGCTCATGAGATAATTTTTCTTCTATGACTTTATTTGATATTTTCAACAAAGAAATGAGAAATCAGATTGTGTCTACAACTTCTTTGTTATCAGTGTTATAGAGTTCTGCAGAAATATCATCTCGCAACATGAAAATGATTCTTAAGAGATTCAAGTTCTCAGACTTTTCATCTGAAGAGCTGGGACACAAAACTACCCTTTATTGTTTGTGAGAAAAAATTAATCTTTCACTCTGTCTTTCCCTTTTTATCTCTATACAGTCATTGAAGTCTATTACTTTTCTCTGAAATATAGCCTGTTATTTTTGATGTGACAAACCACTGGTCATGGTGTGCTACTGTCATCTAGAAATGCTACAACCAATTTTTGGGCCAATTGTCTTAACAACAAAAACTACAGTTCAAGTTATACAAAATGTAAACATTACAGGAGTAAAGCTTATCAAATGCCTTTTCAACAATGATTAAAATTCATAATTTGTCAAAACAACCTTAGAAAGAGTGCTGAAAGACATCCTAAATAGAGATTTAAAAAAGACCACAATCTCCAGAACAGCAACAGAAAGAAACCACCAGGTTGGACAAGAAATTAAACAAGGGAGAAAAGGAGGAAACCAACAATAGGAACACAACATGGCAAAGTCAAGCCATTGCATATCAGTGATATCCATAAATGTAAATGGGCTCAATTCACCTATCAAAAGAAACAGGTTGATGGAATGGATCAAGAAACAGGATCCCACAATATGCTGTATACAAGAAATGCATCTGACTCAAAGAAACTCATAGGTTAAAAGGATGGAAAACAGTATTCCATGCAACAGGAACCCAGA
>PVJX010019155.1:0-35256 GCA_004027295.1 Dolichotis patagonum
CTGGTAAAATACAGAAGATCATCAACACCTATTTCAAAAACCTCTACTCTCATATGTTCAATAACACTGAAGAAATAGACAGATTCCTAGATACACATGAACCACCAAAGCTGGATCAGGAAGATGTAAAACTGCTGAATAACCCAATTTCTATTACTGAAATTGAAAATGTAATTAAGTTGTTGCCAACAAAGAAGAGCCCAGGCCCAGACGGATTCACTGCAGAATTCTACAAGAAATACAAAGAAGACTTAATTCCAACACTCCTCAAACTCTTCAATGAAATTGAAAGGGAAGCAATTTTTCCTAAGTCATTCCTGGAAGCAAATATTACTCTAGTACCAAAACCTGAGAAAGACCCAACTAAAAAAGAGAACTATAGGACAATCTCCCTAATGAACATAGATGCAAAAATTCTCAATAAAATATTAGCAAACAGGATACAGCAAATCATCAAGAAGGTTATTCACCCCTACCAAATGGGATTCATCCCAGGAATGCAGGGATGGTTCAACATATGTAAATCAATAAATATAATCCACTATATCAATAGAGCCAAAAGTAAGAACCACATGATCATCTCTATAGATGCAGAAAGGCTTTTGTTAAGGTCCAACACTCATTCATGATAAGAACCTTACTGAGAATTGGAATAGAAGGTCTTTATCTCAATATGGTAAAGATATTTATAAATAAATGGACACAACTTGAGACCATACTCATAAGCGAAATAAACCAAACACACGTATGTAAATACTGTATAGTTTCCCTAGTATGAGAGTTGGTAAGAGTATATAAGATTTTATAGTAATCATGATTCCCCACTTCATTACTTTGAAGCCTTTCAATGTTTTCATTCATCAGTTGCAATGGTTTTAATCTGTTTTGTTTGACTCTATTATGTGTGATGGTATGAACAGCAGTTTTGAAGAAAACAAAACATTATGGGAGCAATTGCTGATTTAATATAATCTTCCTTAGGAGTCCTACCATGCTTCTACTCTGCTATTACCATCGATTCTATCATGTTGTGTCATATTGGGATTTTAATGTATGTGATAGTATAAACAAATCTTTTTATTTAAAATGTGATATTATAGCAGCCATTGATCATAGTTATTTGATTCAGAATGTCCTGTAATTGTTTCATTCTCTTGAACAGTTTTATACTATTGTGTTATGTTTGATATGATTGTATCTGAAACTATGCTCAACTATACCAGAGAAAGAGATATTTTGACAGCTACTGTTAAAGTCCGGTTGTCTTGTTGTAAAGTGTTATGTTGCTTATGTTGTTCTGTTCTGATCTGCTTTGTTCAGCCCTCTTTTGTTTTATTCTCTCTAAAATAAAAAAAAGTAATAAGAACTGTAGGAGTAATAAAACCCAAAATGCATAATTGCTACTGTA
Organism: Dolichotis patagonum; assembly: GCA_004027295.1. Taxonomy (NCBI): domain Eukaryota; kingdom Metazoa; phylum Chordata; class Mammalia; order Rodentia; family Caviidae; genus Dolichotis; species Dolichotis patagonum. Next base: position 1,409 of record PVJX010019155.1, read on the forward strand.
AAAGAGTGAGCAAAAGAAAGTGCTCTAAAAGATATAACTGCATGTATGTTTAAGTGTGGAAGATAGATGACCATACTACTGTTTTTGTTAGATTGTTGAGCAGAACTGTTAATAGTCTCACTGTTTGAATGTCTACTTTGTATGCTTTAATTTTGTAACTTGAACAACTATTTCCATGATGACAGTATGTAATTTATCAACTAGTGATTTCTTAGGGTTTGTTGTTGTTCTTTTCTTTTTTTACATTGGAATTCTGTATTGTTGCTATCCTTTTTGTTTGGTTGTTTTTTTTTCTTTCTAAATAAAATTATAAAGATTACTCTATCTAGTGAAAAAATAATTTAAAAATAATTTAAAAATTAAAATTGAATATCTGAGATTAGTGAAAACATTCCAGTAGTACTTTGGGCTAGAGACGACACGGGGTTGAACTTTGGTAGTGTGAGGATGTCTAAGTGGGGAGGGGTGAAGGAAAGCAAACTGAACTGAGGAGGTAATGTGAAAGGATGTCTTCAAATTTTTTATCATGGAACTTTGAACCCTAAGAATTTAGCATGATGCTCAATTTTAATAATGAATAAAATTATTGTTCAATTTAAATATTTCAGTGACACACACTATTTGACTTGAGGCAAACTGATTCGATGGAGATAACTATCTAAATAAATATTGACATAGCTCAATCCTTCTCCTTTAGGAAATGTTAATACAGGCTTAGGAAAACACAGTGGTCAGTAATTATAATTTATAAACAGCAAATGTGGCTTATTTAGACTCAAGTTCCTATATTTTACTTTTAGCAATGTGTTTTTCACAACTCAAGAGTCCTTGCTTAGAGGATGACTCTTCTGGAAACTATTCTAAATTCATTTACTTTAAACATAAAGAAGCATTTCCATGAAATAACTGAATCTTTTGGCAGGAATTTTTATCACTAGAAACTCAGACATTTTACAGAATGTAACAAATAAGTAATATAAATATTATCTAGTCCAAGGGATTTTTAATTTTAATTGAAGTCCACTCCCATCATGAACAAATCTTGCTAAAAATGTCTTCCCCTTAAGATGGTTGTAATTTTAGAATAATATTCTCCACAAAGAGCCAGAATATCTCTGATCCAATGTATATATAACATCTTAAGCATAAAAATAAGATAAGCATAAAAATCAAAATAAGTATAAAAAATGATTGGATGATATTTTAGAGGTGAAAATTATAAAAAATATTTGAATGAATAAATGTATTACACTTATTTTTCTGAGAAATTAGTTGAAAAAGTTTTTCAATATTCATGACATTTATTTTTAAGTTGCATTAAGGTGTTAGATTAATACTCAAGGATTTAGGATATACAATATCATATGATACATACATATCTTGTAGAAAGTCAAAGAATTTCAAATCACCTTTGGTGCATAGAGTTTTTTCTGATAGTGACTGAGGTATCCTTTTTTTGGGATATTAAGCATCCTGAGTTTTATTGATTCTCAAATTCCTCCAAAATATACCTTCACTGGTTAAAATGTTCCCCCAAGGCCACCTACTTGCACAATGAATATGGCCTCCAAATATTTCCTTATCCATGTTTAAAAACCTATTATTTCTGTTATTGGCTCTGCTTCTAGTTAGGGAACATGCCACCTCTCATATTTCACACCCTAGAAGTCAACATTGCCCACTGTACACCTTAACATAACCATGAGTGACAAAAAGTGGGGTCACCAAAGCAAACTTTTGGATATTACACTGTGTAGGAGCTAAGTGCAATTGTTTTCTCTTCATCCTTTTTGATACCTTACAATTCAGCCGACAAGATTGTATTCTCTTCTTCTAACACTTTCCCCAATGTGTCAATAGGATTTATGAATTCAGAAACTCCCAAATGATAGCATCTTTAAATTTTAATATAATTCATTGTTAGAATATTTGTCAGGTCCTAATTCAGTATGCTCTCTCTTTCTCAATAAAGAAATTTACCACAAAGAATGTAGATGACTCACACATGGTCACATTATAAATTGATAGCAGGCTGGGAACTGCAACAAATTTTTATATTCTACAGAAGTAAAATCTTATTCTCTGCATATATAAACTTGAAAAGGTATTTAATATAGAATGCTAAGAAAAAAAGACAATAAACAGATTGATACTTATATCAATAGTTCCCTAAACTGAATTTCAAACAGCAAAGAGGCAGTTCCCTTAATGTTAGAACATTCACATTTGAGATGAGGGAAGACATTGGAAATGAAACACAAGGAAAAGTGTAATAACTGATGAGAAACATAAGAGACTGCATGGATCAAATATGATAATGTACCATAAACTTACTATAATTTTCATAATGTTTCTTTTTTAAGTGGTCTTTTATTTCCAAGGCCAGAAACAACTTTCTGTCACTTGTAACTAAAATGGTTCTACCAAATGCAACTTATACCTAAAACTTTTATACAGCTTTATAAAATTAATTGACCATCTAAACTAAATGAAGAGTGTAGACAACTTGTGTGCAAGTTGTATTCAAGAAATGTATCAGTGAAGACAGAGGCAGAAATATCCAAAGTATAAAGGGTTATGCTTTATAGCAGAAAATCATCTTTTTTGGTGTAGTCTTCACATGTGAACACAATAGCTAACTGCAGATAAGAGAAGGATATCTCTTAACACTACAAGTCTATCCCAGGTATGGTGGTGCACACCTGTAATCCCAGCACTTGGGCGGGATTTCGAGGCCATCCTGGGCTACAAAGTGAGTTTGAGGCCATCCTGAAGAGTACAGTGAAATCCTGTATCAAAAAGACAAAAAACAAAAACAAAAAGTCCAAACACTATAAGTTTTGTAGTGTGACCTACAGTCCCAGATACTCAAGAGACTCAGGCAAGAGGATCACCTGAGCCCGGAAGTTTAAGGCCAACCTGGGTAACATATCAAGAACTTGTCTGTAAAACAAAGGCAAAAGGGGTTCTGGGTATACATCTTGGTGATAGAACATGTGTTTGGCATATTAAAGGCCCTGAGCTCAATTCCCAGCCACATGCACATGCATGCTTTCGTGCACACATGTGCGCATGCATGAGCACACACACACACACACACTCTCTCTCTCTCTCTCTCTCTCTCTCTCTCTGGCAAAACCCAAACATTGGAAGAGGCAAGAAATAGATGCTCTTTCCCTCACCTCTGTTGACACCTTGATTTTGAACTTTTGGCCTCTAGAATTATGAGACAAAAAATCTAGGCTGTTTTTAGAAAAAAATTCTGTGATAAGGGGCAATGTGCTCATACGTAATTGTATAGTTTTACTAAAAGAAAAAACAATTTGAAATTTAAACAAACACGAGATCAATTAGGTTTGAAGACTTGTATAAGGGCTACTATTTTATGTTCATCACTGAGTTCTTCAGTTATAAATGACATATAAAACAATAAGTATGGATATTAAATTTTGAAGTAAAAACACACCTAAAATACTTTAATCAAGATATTTTACCTAAATAATTGATGCTGCTCTTTCACATTCAATGTTAAAATTGTGCATTTAACAGACAGTTTATACACTACATCTCTGTAACATTGTTCCTATTTTATGGTTGAGCAAGTAAAAAAAAATCATTGACTCAGTTGGGGTGGTATAAAAAATTAAATTGGCAAAGTCTGAAAACTAAATCTTGAGTAATATGATACAAAATGTACAATAGATATTGCAATAGAGAAAGGCGAAGAAAGTGCTCAAAAGGAAAAAAACAACTTAGATAGGGGAGAAGAGAGAAGGGAAAAGACTGTATGTATACATGTATACATATATATGCATATATGTATATGTATATAAGATAGATAACTGTATTACTAATCTCTGTTAGTTCATTCAAAAGGACAGTTTGTGTTTTCATCATCTGATCATTATTTTGGTGCCTACATCTTGTAACAACTGCTTCTGAGACAACAATATATAATATATTAATTAGTATTAATTTTCTACTTTTTTGAAATTCTGTATCATTTTTATACTTTTTTCCATTTTGATCTTTTAAAATAAAAAAAACTAAATCATGATTGTCACTCAGAAGTCTATGATAGACGATAAATCAGTACTGTGTTAAAAAGATGACATTTCTTGTTCTTCTTAGCTATTTTGAGCCTAGCTGATTATTTTTTCTAATAAATCATATATTGACATAGATGTCAAATAAAGAAACTGGAAGTTTTGTTTTGGTACAGTGGATGGAGCCTGTACAGTGAGCTATGTCTTCTACTGATTTTTAAAATCTTTTTATTTTGTCACAGGGTCTTGCTAAATTGCTGAAGTGCTCAAGCTAGGCTGGAATTTGTGATCCTCCTGCGTCAATCTTCCAGAATCCTGGAATTACAGATGTGTATTACCATGCCTGGATAAAAGGCTAATTGCTTTGGAGTTTTAAAAATTAGATAGCTTCATTTCTGTCCTCCAAACACATTTTTGCTTCACCATATGTTGCTTCTACTCAGAGCAACAATGTTCACTGGAAAATGTTTTCTCTAACACATTTTAAAAATAGTCCCTAGTTTGTTTTAAATTTTGCCAGAGAAGCTGCTATTTTATTTATATTATTTTAGTTTATTAGGACATGTGTGTGATACATCATGTTCACATTCTTCATGTGGAATTTGTGCATATGCATCATATATCTTAATTCTCTTTTATCCCTTTTCCCTTCCCTCATTCCCTCTTTCCCCCATCTCTTGATCCTTCTTTTTTTTATACATGTTTGCAGCACACAATGTTTACGTTCTTTCTGTATAAATTCCTTAGTATCTATAAAAGTCACACCCCAATTTCTTTGTTTCCCCTTTACCCGTTTTTTCCCATCTACCTCCCTTTGTCTATTGATCCCTTTCCCCTCAGAGAACAATCTATGGCTGTACTTCCTACTGTCCATATTTTATTTTGCTCCTTACTTTTACTCTGGGTTTCTCATATAGAGAAACAAGAAAAATAAGAAAAAAGATAAGCAGCAAAAACTGGAGATAAAGAAAAGATAAGAGTGAAGAGAAGTTAAGGGAAAGGATAAAATCAGTGGAAGCCAAAAGAAGGGAAAAAGTGGGAGAAAACCCCCAAGCCCTGACAATGCCTAAAATAATGCAAAACGGAAAAAAATCAACAGAAAAGATTGAGTCGAAGGAAAGGTGCCTGTGTCATTGAATGAGTGGTTTCCTTCCTGAGGAAGTCTTGAACGCCAGCCAGTCTTGATTTTCTCCTCCTGGCTTCGGGGCCTATGGATCTTTGAGATGCCCTCCTTGCACCAAAGTCCCCTCTGTTCATTCCCCTGACTGTGGTTACTGTTCAGGCCAAGGCATGCCCTGGCTCCCATTGGTAGATGGGGAACATGACCGCCTTCTATTCTCTGGATGTAGGCTGCAAAGCAGGGTTCAAGTGGGCTGCCAGACTAAAGTCAACAGACGTGGAGTCTGGTCACTCCCTTCTCTCCTCAGGTGTTGTCTTTATCCAAGATTGAGTGGTTTAACCTTTGCTCACCTGGGCCAAGGCAACCTCCGTAGAAGTCCTTTGCTGTCTCATGTTGGGTCAGTCAACCCATGAACTGCTATTTTAAATCTGTTTCTAGAAAAAGAAAAACACTCAAAATTTCTAAGGCAGCTCTTTAAATTTGTGTATTTCATAATTTCAGTAAACTTCTGGCACCAGCAATGATGTCTGTTGGACAAAGACAATAAATTAGTTACAGTATCATTTTTCAGGGATGATTATGATGCAGGGAAAAAAAACCCCAAATTTTCATGGCAACTGAAACATGAACACTGGAAAGGTCCATTTTACTACAGAAAGCAGCCTAAAATTATAAATTGTATTTCTTTCAAAGCCCTTTAAGCTAATATGTGTGCATGTTGTTTCTGTTACTTATGCGAGCTGAAAGGTTCTATAGGTTTCCCTTCAGGCCCAGCATGCTTTATTTGTTTGAAGATATTTTACCAAATCCTCCTGCAGAACCACTTACACATTCCTTAATTGTCCTTTCCTAAGTATTATTAAAATGATCATATGTTATATGACACTGTAATATGAAACAGGAAGGAGGCCAAAGGATATTTATGCAATAGAATGTAGAGGCTTTGGTATTTTTTATATTCCCAAATGTTATTTATTTGTTTAGAGATTACTATCTTTTAAAGGCTTGTAGGGCAAGTGTTTAGAATTCCATTAGATTTTTTGCTTAAATCCACTTGTTTCAACCTAGGAAACTATACACAAAAATATTTTACCTAGTCTCTTTTGTCCATTTAGTAACCTAGGGCAAATCATTTAAATGTCAGTTACCTCATTTGCCAATTGAGGTCAATCTCCCTAATGTGTTACTGTGCATCTTGGCTTTTAAAAATGTGTTATAATTTATATTTTATGAACAAGACAGTAAATTTTGAGGTCTGGAAATCCCATTCAAAATTATTTAAAACCCTCATCTCAAATGAGAAAAATTTAACTGTAATATGCTAATAATGTGTATATTGTACTCATAGAAGAAACTAAAATTATTTCAAGCATATTTGTTTCAATACAGACCTTTATTCTTAAGCAACTTCTCTATACCCTATTCCTACTTATACTTTATTTATTAATCAATGCCATCTTTCCTGCCTTCACTCTACTTCAGTTGCTTTTGTAAAGATTATCAATGTTTTTTCCAATTACCATATGGGTGGAGATTTTTTTATAAGAAAAAGAAAACAAGGCTCCTGGAATTCAGTGTTGCTCTTATCCAGTGTAGTTCTGCTAACAAGTTGCTTATTTGTGCATTATAAGGCACCCCTGCCATGAATTCCCAATTTCCAACATAATGTTATAGTCCATGGTGAAAAGAAAGAGCAAGAGACAAAACGACAGTGCAGCTGGGATCTAGGATGACCAGTTGTTCATAATGAACGCAGGACCATGAGGCAGCTAGAACCTCAGTATTTAGGGATCACATTTACACCGAGGAAAATGAAGAAGGGATTATCAGACATCTAAGAGGGTATGGTGGTTTTATGCTAATGAGGATCTTTATGTTAATAAGGGCAGTGGGGAGACTGGCAGTTTAATACAACTTTTATGTTGCCAACAAAGTGAAACCTCTTTTTAATTACTATTTGGTTCTAAAGGAGCCTGGATTTCTTCAGCTGATGAAGTCTTAGCCTTGCAGCATCCCAGTACCTGAAGGCCTGAGACAAGCCCTAATCACAATTTAATTATGAAATGATCCCCCCAAAAATGTATAGAATAGCCTTCACAGTGCAATGATTTTTCTTCTCCATAAAATAAATTTTCTCTCATTTGTAAATTCAGTTAAACCCAAATGCTTTCCACATACACATTCTCTCACACACACACAGTTTTCCCCTTCTGCTCTCATTTTTGCTTTTTTGTTCTGTGGAAGTTATTAAAAATTTCATTGTATTAGAATATTCAGAACCCTTTTGTTTAGACTTTTACCTAAATGTTCAGGACATTACTATGAGCTAGAATCACTCCACTGTCTAGTCGCTGCTCCAGAATGTGCTTCTTCCATCTAACTGTAACTTAGTATTTGCTGACCAACCTTTTCTTAAATTTTCCTTCCCTCTCTTCCTCCCAGCCTGTGGTAATGACTATTCTGTTCTCAACTACTATTGGATCACTTTTTTGGGATTTCACATATGAGTGAAGTAATATGGTACTTGTATTTCTGTGCCTAGAAGATCATTTAGCATAATGATCTTCAGTTCCACCCATGTCATTTCAAATGACAGGATAGCCTCATTTTGTGACTGCATAATATTCCATTCTATATGACATCACATTTTCTTTATCCATTCTTCTGGTGGTAGGTATTTAGCTTGATTCCATTTCCTTGCTATTTTGAATAGTGAATTAGTAAGCATGTGAATGCAGATGTCTCTTTCACATGTATTTCATTTCTTTTGGCTATGTATACACAGCCATATAATTTCTGAATCATGAGATAGTTCTATTTTAGTTTTTTGTGAAGTATACAAACTGTTTTCTATAATGGTTGTGTTAACTTACATTTTCAACTCAAATACCAATAGTGATTTTCCCCCTTATCTTCATCAGAATTTGTATCCTATCTTTTTAATAATGTTTACCCTAACTGAAGTGTGGGTGATATATCAGTATAGTTTCAATCTTTGTTTTCTTGATAGTGATACTGAGCAGTTTTTCATATGCCTAATGGCCAGTTATGTTTTCTTTTTAGAAATCTCTGTTTAAGTATATTGCACAGGTTGTAAAAGGATGATTTATTTTTCTTACATGTTTGTTCTTCATATATTGTGTACATTAACCCCTTATCAGATGTTTAGTTTGTCAATACTATTTACCATTTCTTGTATGTTTATATTTATGTTTTCCCTGTGCTTTAGCAGTTTTATTTTTAATAAAACCTGTCCATGCCAATATCATGAAACACTTCCCCTATGTTTTCTTTTAGTAGTTTGATAATTTTTGGCCTTACGTTAAAGTCTCTAATCTATTGTAGTTGCTCCTTTGAACACCATATTAAATCTTTTATTATTTATTACATTCATGTGGCAAAACCTCAGCTGTTTAAATCTGTCTGTCTACTCTATGCATATGCAGAAACACTAAACATTTCCCAATGTGTATGGTGTATGCAAGCATGTGTGCACACACATACATAGAAATATGATGACTAGTCTCACATTAAAGTCATGTCTCAAACTACCACATTGGAAATATAACATGAAAGTCATTTCTGCCTGACTTTCTTAGTATTTTCCCCTTTCTTAATAGCAGAACCATTAATGTAAACTCATCTCTTCTTAGAACTTTCATGATTTGCACCTAATTCCCTTCTATGGTCTATGTTTACTCTGTTAAGTCCTTGCATTTCACATCCCTTCATTTTGGTTTGCCTCTTACTTTGGGAATATGGAAACGATTGAACAGGAACTCCTTCATGATCTGACCACATGCTTATCTATTCTCCTTTATCAACAACCATTCCTTCCTATCTCCATCATTGCTTTGTCCCTGCTCCTAACAGTAGCTAAAAGTTCCTGCTGCTTCCTACAACTCACAATGCATAATTTTTCTACAGACTGAAATACAGGCCATTCATTTATTTCTATGAACAGACCTGAGAGATTATCTGTCCTTTAAATGGAATTATTCTGTATATTTTATGGAAGTATATTTTCAGTTGTCCCTGACATAGTAAATCAAAATCTCTCACTAAAATGTGAAGCAAATAAATATTAACTGTAAGTGTTGCATAAATCTATTCAGAGATCCATAAAATATATATAATATATTAATACTATTTCTTTTGTATTGGATTTCCATTCCTGAGCAAAATATATTCTCCATAGTATTATTAAAAATTATATAGGTTTATTCCATTTCTATTTTTAGGGTCAGAAATCAAAGACATGTTTGGCAGCAAGTTCTAGTTTATACATTTTATTACAAATTAAACTCAGGTTTCTTTTACTGCCTGGGTAAACTCCAAAAAGTGCTATCTTAGCCTGTTTCTGTTTTCTGTTATAACAAAAAACCTGAGACTAGGTTATTTATACAGAATAGAAATTTATTTGGTTCACAACCTAGTGGCTGGGAAGCCAAGAGCATGGCTCCAGCATCTGCTCATCATCTGGTAAGAGCCTTCTTGCCTCATCTTAACACAGTGGAGGATGTTCCTCAGTGAGATGGAGCTGGCATCTTTCTTTTCTTATGAATGCATTAATGCCATTATGGTCCCAACCCTCAAAACCTCATGCAATCCTAATTATTTCTCAAGATACCACCTCCACATATGAATAATTAATGAATTTGTGAATTAATTTTCAACAGATGAAATTTGTAGAATGCATTCAAAACACAGCAGTCATTCTTTGTATTTTCTCTGTCACTGGCAGTTACTTGAAGGAAACAGAGTGGACCATTCTGGAACAACTGTGGAAGACAAAGAAAATAGCCCTAGAATATTTATCTAAGATGCTATAGGAAATGCCTAATGAATAAACCTAATGAGTAAACCTAATTGTAGAAATTCTAAATGGCTTCAGGGTGGAAGGAGCAAAGAACAGTTTATACTTCTTAACATGTGATCATTATCCATATAATAAGTATATTTTCTTAGGAATACACACATACCTAAATATATTGTGATGTATGTAACATATAGATAATATAATTATATAGAGAGGCAGAATGTAAAGAATACTGTAATGTGATTCAGTTTTGTATTTTATGTACTATTACTATATTCAATTACATTATATTGAAAACACTGATAGTAACCTACTAAATTGGTTATATTACTTTGAAAGACTGTTTCCATTTAAGTACCTACCACTTCAGTGCTCAATATTTGAAAAATTAGTTATTTTATTATTGTCTTAATTTTTATACTAAAATTTGGCTCTCAGGCCAGAATAGAGAATAACCACAATGTTCACAAAACGGGAAAAAAAATCCTAAAATTTATCTTGAACCAGAAACGACTTGAAGCAACAGCAGATCTAGGTAATCAAAAAAAAAATCATCAGAGGAAAGGAGGAAAAGATGGTGGACTGGTAGGCAACAGGATATGGAGCCTTTCTGAGAAAGACAGCTCAGACACCAGAATAGACCATTCTGGAGAGATCCGGACAGAGGGAGATGGATTCTTTCAACCCAAGAAGAAACTGAAGGAAAATGAGCTGCTTGAGTATGAAGTCCTGGGGCTACCATTAGAGACGCTAAGATCAGTGAGCAGAGCACTCTCACCGAGCCACCTGAATTCGTGCCCAAGATTGGCCTGAGCACCCAAACCACACTTATGCGACTGGCTTGAGCGGCCCTGGCAAATGGAACTGAGCCGCCCCATGTGCGACTCGCTCAGAGGCTCCGTGAATTTGCACCCTAGCTGTGCTGAAGTAGGAGGTAGTGGAGCCAGAGAGGGACAACCATTAAACCTTGGTGAGTGCTGGGAATAAGACCCTCCCATGGGAAAGGGGCGACCAACTGGACGACATGTTGGATTCAGGCAGGATGGCCCCAAAATGGGAACTGCGGTGACTTCAGTTGGTTCTCCACTCCCAGAGTAGATTGGTGGGATCTGCTTGACCTGGGTCACGCCCCTGGCCTGGACCCAATAAGTCATCCCATACTGACTGCCTACGCACAGCACAAACTGAGGCAGTGAAGGCCTGCAAAGGTTGACTGGCCCAGAGGGGAGGGGACAACATACACTGCCCCTGCCTGCACCTCAGTGACTGATAGGGGACTGGAGACGGCAGAAACCCCTAGCCTGCATGCTCCAGAAGAACCATAACCAACAAGGAAAGGGGCTGGGAACTACACTATACACTTGTATGGAAGAAACCAAAAACATGACAAGAGAAAGAAATAAGAAAAATCCCCCAGGCCCCAACCCTGAGAATATTGATCCAGGAGAGGTAAATACAAAAGAGACTGAGGACAGCAAACATGCAACATCAAACACGGCATCAGCAGACATAAAGAGATATCTATAGGACCTTGTAAATGAGCTCAAACTGAAATATTGATTCAAGTTAAGAAAGATATAAGTAGATTAATAAAAGAAATGCTAAGCACCTCTCAAGAAGACACAGAAGAATGGAGGAACACAAAAGGAGAGAACCATTCAATGAAGAGTTTAAAGAAAACCTAGAATACATGAAGCAGACTACACGAGATTACCAGGAAACTAAAAACTCCATTGAGAGCTGGCAAAACTGATTGAAAGAAACTAAGGATAGACTCTCAAAACTTGAAGACAGGTTTGCGATGTGTGATCAGGCAAGGAAAGATCTCTTAAAAATAACAAGTAAACAGGCAGTAACAATACAAAGGCTAGAAGACAAGAGCATCTATAACCTAAGAATAACACTTATGAATGAAGAAGCAGGAGTCAAAACAAAGGAACTGCAAAGGCTATTCACAGAAATTATTAAGGAAAACTTCCCAAGCATAACAAAAGGAAATGATATGCAGATATATGAAGCATACAGAACTCCAGCCACCTATAACCAAAACAGAGCTACACCCAGACACATAATAATCAAGATCCCAGAAATTCAATGTAAGAACAGAATATTAAAAGTCATCAGAGAAAAGAAACTGAGAAAAGAAAACTTTTCCTATAAAGGAAAAACCATCAAAATCATGGCAGACTTCGCCACACAGATCATTAAGTCAAGAAGAGCTTGGAGTGAAGTAATTCAAGCCCTGAAAGAAAATAACCTCCAGCCCAGATTGATGTACCCTACAAAACTGCCTCTAGAAATTAATGGAGAAACAAGATGCTTCCATGACAAAGAGGAACTGGGGGAATTTGTGACCACCAATCCAACCCTACAAGAAATACTGAAGGACATTCAGTATAGAGAGAGAGAAAAAGAATATGAGGATTTCAGGAACAGTGGTAGAGAGGCCTCAATGAACAGGGCAGACAGTGGAATGAAAGAGAAAAATATACAACCAATTGCAGAAAAATAGAATAGCAGAAATGAGGCAGAGAAGGTTGGCTGTAATCTCTAACATAGATGGCCTTGATATACTAACAAAAAGAAACACAGGCAGAGTAGATCAGGAGATAGGGTCCATCAAGATGCTCTGTATTGGAAACATAATTAACCTAAAAGGTTTATGGACAGAAAGTCAAATATGAGAAAACAGTGCTCTATGTGACAGAGAACCAGAGAGAAATAGGGGCAACTCAACCGGCACCTGCAGATATGTTGAAAAGACATGATACTTTTGTGCAGTAGAGAACTACTCAGCTATAATGAAGGAAGACCTTGAGGCTTTTGTAGGTAAAGCAATACAACTCAAGATCAAGCCCAGGAGTCAGAAGGTTCAGAATCAGTTAGGATAAATAGCAGGTTGCTCCCCCCAATCTAAAAACTGAGGAAGTTAGTGGGCAAAATGGCCCAAAATGGGCAGTGTACCCTGTGAGAGTGAAAAGGGAGGAATTGTCTAAAAAAGGAAGGCAGAGGATATTGTTAATAGGGTAACAAGATTTAAAATCTACATTATTCTCACCACTCTGTTTAGATGGATTATATTCTGTTCTAGTTTGTCTACTTACACTAGATTTGAAGACACAGACAGCTATCCCCAAAATAGCATGATATATTATGGTAATCATCCTTAATTTCCTATTAACTTAATCTGAAGCCCTGTATAACTTACACTGTCTTATTATGACTGATCTTATTTGAATCTTGTTTGCTAGATTGCTGTTTTGTATTGACTTGATTTTATTTGAATCTGTTATGATTGATAGTATCAAGTCTAAGAGCATAGGCAGCTATACTGAAGATGACAAGATTCACTAGTATACCCACTCTGGTTAGATTATAACCTGCTTTTGAATTCTTATAATGTCTCCAATGATTTTTTTTTAATATTGTTATATACTGCTGAGACATCATAGTAACCATTGTAGATCATCTTGTATTTCGTTTTTATATGACTTTTTTGATTCATATTTTTCTAGGAATTTGTTTTTGTTTTGTCTTGCTTTGTTTTGGTTTTCCTTTCTAATACAGAAAGGGTAGAAATACATGTAGAGACTCATGCATGCATAGAACTTATAAACAGTTTATGAGAACTAATTATATAACACATGATGAAATGAACAACTACTTTGAAGAAAAAGAAACACTACAGTACCCAGGGCTGATTCGTATCATCATGATGTGAAATCCAGCAATACTATCATTCTTTGTTCAGAGTGATTTTAGCCTGTTTTGTTTTGTTTAAGTTCAACATACATGAAAGTATGGACAGCTATTTTGAAGAGAATAAGAGACACTATGACAGCCATTCTTGGCTTTCCTATTGTCTGGTCTTGAAGATCTAAAACACCTTCCTCATCCTGCTCAGATCAGTTCCATACTATGTTGTTTCGTGTGAATTCTCTATATGTGACGATACGGACAACTATTTGGAAGAAAACAAGAGTCAGTATGATAGAGAGTGAAGATCTCTGATTGTCTTGCTTTGAAATTTATGTCTCTTACATTGATTTCTTGTATTCCATTTTGTTCTGTTTTGTTGTGTTTAATTTTACCCTCTTTAAAATAAAAAAAAATCAGAAAGTATCACAAGCCTGTATTTCAAGTTATATTACAAAGATACAGAAATAAAAGGAACATGATACCAGCACAAAACAGACATGTGGCATAATGATATGGAATAGAAGATGAAGAGGTACATTGTTACCTAATTTTTGACAGAGATCGAAAACATTCTGGCGGAGAGTTGGTATATTTAATGGTTCTGGAAATACTAATTATATACCTGTAGAAGTCATGCATGACCCATATTTTCACCAAATATATTAAAATAGAGACACTCAATCTCCTAGAAGATAAAATAGGTGAAAAATTGATGACATAGGCATAGGTAAGGACTTTTTGAACAGAACTCAAACCACAAGAAACACCATCAAGAATCAATAAGTGGTAATATACCATTTAAAAAACTTCTGCACTTTAAAGGAAACAACCAAAAGAGAACTGGTAAAATTTTACCAGTTGTACTTTGGATAGAGGACTAGTATCTAGAATATATAAAGAAGTCAAAATATTGACCCAAGTATAAATAAAGTGTAAAATAAAAGATAGATCATAGGAAGTAGGGACATAGATCTTTCTCAAAGAGAAGGAGGCCAAGAGATTGAGGGAAGTGAAAAGAGGAGAGGGACAGGAATAAAAGAAGGAATTAAGATGTGTAATATACATGTACCAACTCCACTCAAGAAATGTAAACATTATGTACTGAAAATGTACAAAAAATTAAAAAGGAAGGGGATCAACAGATAGGGGTAAGTTGGGAGGGAAAGGGAATGAAAAAGAAGTAAAATGTATTATGTATGTGCACCAACTCCCTATAAGGAATGTAAACATTATCCTCCTCTGAGATCCTACTACATGAAGTAATGTTTTTCCATCCTTTGATTTTTAATCTGTAATTTTCTGAGTCATGTTTCTTGTATGCTGAATATTTTGGGCCTTTGTTTCTGAGTTTTGGTTTAATAAAGTTGTTTTTAAAAAAGGAATATAAATTATATGCTACAAACATTATATGCGCTAGTAAAAATATTAGACCTCCCCCAAAATATCGTATAAAATAAATGGGCAAATTAAATGACTAGGTATTGCTTCAGAGAAAATGTACAAATCGCCAACAAACACAATGAGAGTGTTCAACAGCTTTAACCATGTGAGAAATGCTAGTTAAAACAACACTGAGATTTCATCTTACTCCAGAAGGAATGGCCATCATCAAAAAATGAAATAAAAACAAATGCCAGTGAGGCTTCAGGAAAAAAGGAACACTTCCATCTTGTTAGTGGGAATGTAAACTAGCATAGTCACTATGGAGATCACTGTGCAGATCACTCAAAAACCTACAATTAGAAATCCATTTGGCCTCTCTGTTCTCCTTCTAGGTATCTTCCTGAAAAAGTTAGATATAATGTTATAGCCATATATACATACTATATTTATTATAGCACAACTCATAATTTCTAAATCTTAGAAGCAGCCTATAGTTCCATGGACAGGCAAATGGATAAAGAAAAAGTGGCATGTAAACACAGTGGAGTACTATTCAGTCATAAAGAAGGATAAACTTGAGTCATTTGTAGGAAAATGGATGCACCTTGAAACCATATTGTTAAGTGAAATAAATTAAAACAAGCATAAATATCTCATGTTTCTGTAACATGAGAAATACAAAAGATAAATAATTTAAAGATCAAAATAAAATTTAGGTAAAAGTAAGATAGATCTTTTGCAAATGGGAAGATGATCTAGAGATGGAGAGATGGAAGGCAGAAGCAAGAGAAAGGGGAACTAAAATATATTCAGAGATGTTATGTACATGGACCAATGCCCAGTGATGAATGTAATCATTATGAACAGGAAGCATGCATTAATGCACATTTTAAAAGGAAAAGAAAAAAAGTCAGTATCTCCTGTAAAAAACAATGACAATAATAACAATAATTTTTCTCATTAATATTATTTTGGTTACTACTACTGCCAGCTCTAATTGAGTCTATTAGACTGTCTTGGTGCCAGTCTTGGTTATTGGGTTTGTATATGCTTAAACTAATCTTTAAACATATGTCTAATTTATCTGATAAAATTAAATAATGTCTATGCCTATAAATATATGATTCTATAAAAACTGGAATATAACCCAAACAAGAAAGTTAGAATACTAGAGAAAAATAATTTTGGGTGAGAAACTTTCTAAAGAGTTTGATAACAGGGGCCCAATATGTCAGTAATTATAGCAGTATGGTTTCCTATCTGAGCTCTTTTATTTTTTTCCTTTAGGATTTGTGTGAAACTTCTACATAAATAACAAAATAGGAACATGAAGATTCATTTGGCTTATGAGCAAAAAGTAAACTATCTGTTTATAATGAATGCTAGCAAATGGCTCTAATATGCAATAGTCCTAAAGAAAAACCCTGGGCTTCCAAATTAATATAGTTATTACATTATATTTCAGTATCTTTGTATATCACTAGAAAAAGACCTTCTATGATAAGCACTCACAGGTTACCTGTCCAAACTTACCCTGTCATCTTTCTAAATTAGAAAAGTGGTTTTCAAAAGTTGAAGCACTTCATAATTTGCAAAGGTTGTTAACAATTAGGATGGCTGGGTCTTGTATCCAAAAGTTTAATATCAGAAAATTTGTCTTACCAACAAATTCTTCTTATAATTGAGCTTCATTTAGTACCCAAAACATCCATCTAGGTGGTTAATGGTATCTATTTACTTATTGTTATGGTTTGTGTTTGGTGTTTCTGCCCAAGCCTCATACAGTCATGGTATTGGTTCATTGTCTAGCACTGGGATTGGCAGTGCGAGTGCTCCACCAGCCCAGAGGAGGAACAAGCATACAATGTAATGACAGGGAGAGGGCATTTCTCTCTTTTGGCCAGTCATGCTTGCTGTTTACAGCAGCCTGTCATGCCACCCTGACACTTTGACCCAGCTGAGTATGGACTAAAACCTCTAACCTGTAAGAAATAAACCTTCCCTTCCCTAACTTTGGGTGGCAGGTATTTTGTCTCAACAATGAGAGAAAAGTAAGCAAGACAAAATTCCTATTTAGTTGGAAAAGAGATGGACATACTACTTTTATTTGTTATAAAGTCTGTGGATGTAGTATTTCTAAACTATCCTGTTTAGAAATACTACATTTGTTTTTATATTATGCATGCTACATTTATTTGTAGCATTTATTTATATTATGCTGTTCATTTTTATATTATGCATGCTACATTTATTTGTAGTAAGTAATGCACAATTTTTAATATTTTATGCATTGCATTTATGAAATCATATCCAAATGATACAAAATTCACATTATATTCAAGTGGAATAAAATATTTCATACATATTCATACCTTTTTAAAAAAGTAAAGAATTTGAATGATTATTACTGGAATCCATCCTTACAGTTCCATTAGTTAATATAAGCTTTGTCATAAATTTTCTGTTTCCTGCATTAAGGTGGTTAATCCTAGTCATGGTGACATTATGTTTGTTTTGGGGGTTCTCTTTAAGAACTTTCTTTTGAGAATCTAGATATGTATTCTTTCTGATTTTCTATTATTTCCATCTTTAATAATAGCTTTTCATATATGTCTTAATTCACTCAGTATATAGAAAATGTTTTGAGTAGAATTCTTACACTTCTCTTGTATGTGATGGTTTTTGCCATACACACTCAGTAAATAGTTGTGGAAAAGTTAAGTTAATTGTATGGTAATTAAGAATCCAAAAGCTTTGGAATGAAAATCTGGAATTAAGGTGTGTATACTGGTACAGATGTATGCTATTCTTTTAAGATACTAAGAACATCTTAGATTTTACTGAGTTTCAGAAAGTTCAGGTTGATGGAAGGTTATGACTATTATAAAATATTTATTTGAAGTTTTTGTCATTAAAAGTAGATGTTTTCCACGTATACACATTTTTATAAATTATTTTCTGTTCTACAAGTCAATTATCTCTTAAATCTTCATTTTAAATCAAAGATTTTTATAACCTAGGAAACAGGTAATTCATAAAAAGTTAACCTATTTGTAGAAACATGTGAGAACATGTCTTTATACATCCCTACATATTTCTTATTATATTATAAGAAATAGGCCAGCACTACTTCACAAAATGATCATTTTTGTCTTTCGGAAAATACTTTCTCACACTTAGAATTTACATGATAAAAGTATCATTCATATTTATTAAGTTAAGCTTCAATATCATACATTAACACACTATTCATTTGCAAAAATTCACATTTAGATTCTACTCTAGAGATTATATTTAATATACTATTTTAATTGAAGCATTAGGTGTTTTAAAGCAAATATTTTATTCCATAATTTGAAATTCTTGGAGCCACAAAATCATTGCACTCCATTTTAATGAGTCAGTGATCTGTATCTCTTCATGGAGAGAAAGGAAAATGGCATATAGAAATAATTACTTTTTTCTCCACATTTGTTTAGTCTCAAGTAAAAAATTACAAATTCAAGTTAAAAATAACTTACACAATGGTATTTCCTTAAATTTCCAGAAAATTTGCTGTTTTTAATGTACTACTTATATTCAGATCATTTAATTGCTCATATGTTTTGTTCATTTCTTGTATAAAGAATATGTCATGTTGGAAAAAGATAATAAAATCCTGTGATTATTGTGGACATTGCTGTTTTTGAACAGCTTGTTTCTGAAAATTTTTTGAACATTACATCTTTCAGCATATTTTTATTAATTTTAAAAATAGAAATAACAACAAACATAATTCTTTTTACATATGTATGTGTATCTTGATATGCTCTAGGTAGGCAAAAAGCTCATGCCTTCTCTTTTTATTAAGTAGTTACACAGAAACAGTTGTAATCACATAGACTCACCCCCTTCATATTAAATACATATTCTACAATCTCGATACATAGATTTTTTTT
Source organism: Dolichotis patagonum (assembly GCA_004027295.1). Taxonomy (NCBI): domain Eukaryota; kingdom Metazoa; phylum Chordata; class Mammalia; order Rodentia; family Caviidae; genus Dolichotis; species Dolichotis patagonum. The sequence goes on from PVJX010019155.1 coordinate 20,414, forward strand.
TTCTTTTGGTGTCAGGGATCGAACTCACGACCTCATGCTTTCCAGGCAGGCATTTATACCATTGAGCTAAATCATCAACCTAACACATAGATTCTAAAAAATACATGATACCAATTTGATAAGATGAGGCAAGTCATTCTCAGGTTATCCAATAGATGGAGATGACCGTGGTGAAATGTGAACTGCATTTATGCACCTAAAATCTCCCTCTGACTGTCCTTTGTCATTAACAAACAGGAATAGGGATGGGTGAACCCAGCCATGTTTTGGGTTCATCAAACATCTTGAACTACTTTCCCAATGTTCTGGGTTAGGCAAAACCTAAAATGTGTTTTGCCAAGCACATTTTCTCTTAATTCTTAAACCCAGGAGTATTTTAAGGTAAATTTAATCCATATGCTTCTGATTCATTTACACTAAACTCATCAAAATGTTCTGTCTTAAGAGTTATTTGATGTGCAAGAAACTTTTTGAATATTTTATAAGCCCTTTAAAGTCCTATGCATTGAGTTTTTATATTCAGCTGGGTCAAGACTATGTGAACTCAAACCTCAAAATGACCAAGTGCGGTGACAGTCTAAAACATCAAGGTTCATTGAAGTTTAAACTTGGTTACACATAGTTAAACCCTTCGTAAGAATATATGTTAACATTATTTTTTTTTCAGCATGTAGATTGTGTAACACATGAGTAGTGAACAAAATGCAAAATAGGGCATGGAAATATAAAGAAGCCAAGTGACAAATAATTCAAAGCAGATTGAACGTCTGTTCTTTAGCAAGACCCATGCATGCGCTAACATAATGGAGGATGACACTGCATCTGTTTTCATTTTTGTTTCTTTGGGAGGACTTTCTTCTTTTTTGGACTCTATTTGGATATTTCTGCAAGTTTTCTCCGATTTGGATCTTTTGGGTGGTTACAGTGCTTATAGCTAGCATTCTAACATTAATGATAAATAGAAAAAAATGAAGTTTTATATCATAAAGGACAGGTTTCATTATTTAAAAAAGCTATAGAGAATTACTCATTTTATTTCCTAAAATATCATCAAACCATTGTAAGTATTCAGTCTTTGCAAAGGAATAGTGACTAGCACTACTTAATAGCTAGATTCACTATTAAATTTGGTATTTATTTCATAAAATTTATTATTAAAGATCTAGTGCTTGTAAATTTGGACTAGATAATACTTATTAACATTTGCAACAAATGCTATTCAGTTATTATAGATAGCTAAGTTCATTTTTTTCTCTCATTTCTTCTATATGATTTGGAAGATTATGCTATATTTAAAACATAATAGTTTTTAGGAATTTATCTATATTAATAAAAAAAATCCTGACTAGTAATCCAGAAAGTAGATTTAAAAAAAAAAAAACTGTCATAGAAGAATCACTATCACACACTAAAAAGCTAAAATCTTGTTCTAACTTTTCAGTTACAGAAATTTTTAAAACCAGACCCAGACATTGAATAAAGTTAAATAAACATCAATAATAATTTTAGCATAAGCTTTGACAGTTCCACATGAAAAAGTTTGTTTTTCCTACTGTTGCTGGCTTAAAAAGCATTGTAGTGGCTTTCAAAATGTTCTGTGGTAATAAGACACAAATGATAATAAATATCTTTATAACCATTATCTCCATTATCCTATCTTTATCTTTTGGCACTTTCCTAAGAATGTCAAGCAGTGAAAAAGGTGGAATAGTTCAATACAGAGATTGAGTGAGGAACAATATACTGCAGAGAGATTAACTAAAATGACACACTTGGATATTTCTAATGTTTGCTCTTTCATTTTCTTCATATGTCAAATTCTATTTTAAAATGGCATTCTAGAATCAGAGCTTTTAAGAATTTGAACTTTGGAATTAATATATTTTAATTTTTCAACCTTACTACATGATTACCATTAAAGTTTACTTGACCTTTCTTTAACTCCAAGTTTCTCCTTTATAAAATGAAAATAGTAATAGAATATTTTTAAATTATTGAAAATGAATATATACAATATGATGGTTTGAATACTTCCCTCATATTTAATCTGTTGAAAACTTAATTTTCAATTCAAATTCTCTGCATATTGCAGATATGTCTAGCCATTCATTTCCCATAATTGTGTGAACCAATATTTGCAGTCTACCTCTCTCTCTTTCTGTTTCTCTCTTCTCCTCCCCTACTGCCTTCTCTCCTCTGTTCTTTGACCTTCTCTTCTCTTTTCCTCTCTTCTCCTCTCCTCTCCTCCTGCTCTCTCTCTCTGTCTCTCATCTCTTATTTTTATGTTTTGAGTGAAAAAATATTTAAAAATTTAAACTCTCTGGTTCAATATATTTGTTAAACAAGTATTTTTTGAGTTCTAGATATAAGACACAGGCAATAAGTCAGACAAGGGCTGTTTTACCACACAGTATCATTTGTGCTGTCTCATTGGTCATCATTGCTAGCATTTTTTACTGTGCTGTGTTTCAGTCAGTATGACATGCTTATTTCTGTGAATACAACACAGATCTCTTTATATATTTGGTGGGAAATATTTGTTACATGTTTTTAAAGGAATAATAAAAATGTTTTGAAAAGTAAGAGTTCTTATCAAACATTGAATGTATTATGAAAATTTGAGATTTGAGAACACTCTTTGCCTTGTGTTTTTCATTTCAAGGAAAGAAACACACTTTAGGCAAATTAAAAGAGTGCAACCTTTCAGATACAAAGTTTTACAACTAATTTTTCTACTGAAATATTGCTTAAAGTTTAATCGTCTATGCTATTTCAACATTTCACTTCAGTTAGCCTTTAAATCATGTGTGTTTGAGTTCATTACTATTTCTCATTATAATTTCACAGAATTATACATAAATTATTTATTTGATTGAAAAAATTAAATTATTTTCCCCTTACTTTGATTATGTTCTCTCATCTACCACCTGCCCCATGAACAATTAACAGAGCCTTTTTACTATTCTCCTGAATTGAAATTGTCTAACCTTTTAGAGGCCAGGTTTTAGTCTGGGTTTTGATAAGATGTTAGTCAGATTTTTAAAATAAGAGCTTTCTTCTATTACATATTAAAGTGCTTTCTTACTGAATTGTATCAATATAACATAAGGCATATTCATATTTTTACATTCAAAACAATACTTTGGGTAACCACAAGACATTTTCATTATAGATGTCAAAATTGAAAGATTTTCTTTGTCCCTTTAAACATATAATTTAAATTATCCTGAATAGAAAGAAAATGTAATTGGAGACTTCCCAATTTTTCAGATTTTAAAAATCTTGCAGGTTGAAAGCAAGTGCTATGTTATGATTTTTTTTTTGGAAGAAGAAATTTGGAAATGTCAACAGATTTCCAGGAGGAATATTAAGTCAGTAAACTTCTATACACTTTAGGATCATCTTTGCATAATCACACACTTTAAATGTTATGGAAATGATGCCAATGCATCTGTTAACTGACATTATTAAAATTATTGCCATTGCAATCTCACAATAAATAACTGCCACAAATGATCTGTTGGTACACCAGAAAATCTTGAGCATTATAAATTTTTTTTTTACTTTTGTAAACAGTTTTATAATAGACATTTAAATGTTTGGAACTACTGAAATTTTAATATTTAATTATATAAGAACAAATGCTATGAGTTAACTTCACCATAATTCACATGGACATCCCTAGATCTTCTCAGTTTATTGCACTGTGCCCTATAATTATTTCATTTTCCATCTGAGTTATGATGGACCTATCCCTTGATTGTGTAAACTCTCTGATGCAACATATTTTTCTCTATTTAACCTAGTTTTATTATCCTTTGAAAAATGTCATTGCTCTTAAATTAATAAGGCTCTAAAATAGATTAATTCTCAGGAAAATTATATCTTAAATATATAAAAAGACTAAAAATCTCAAAAGACTTCATTTAAATGTAATATGATTTTCAAAACATAAAGAGATTCTATAAATTACCTTTTTTCAGAATGTCATCTTCATTGATATGCCCAAACAAGTCAAATATTGGCAAACTATCAGATAATATATCAGTGTGGAATGAAGTAAGGAAAAAACTCTTGAAGGACAATTTGTAACCAGTTAGAAGATAATGGAATCTTGGACTCTCAGCAACTTGGTCCATAATGAACACTGCATGCCAGACCATAATAATGGGCTTGTTTGATAGAGTTACAAAACTAATTGGATGAAAAGGATACACCGACGTCATCTATTCAGTCTTCAGTGAAGCATTTGAAACAGTGGATCAAGAAATTTTACTTACAAATTAATTATAATTGCCTTGGATGAGAACAGAGTCACAGGGATTGGGAACTGGCTGAAAGATTATAAACAAAAATAATAGATGGCAATGTATCCAGTTGAAGGAAAACTATGGCAGGATTCTCAGTTTTCACAATCGTCATAGATTTATAAAACTTTCTTAATTGTTACAGGATATTTTCCTCAACAATTTTGAGGTAAAAGTGTTTTCAGGGGTACCCTAGTATAACAATAAAAAAGAAACTTAGATATAAGATTTCATATAAATTAATATTTAATTTACAATGTATGAGGTTGATTTAAATCAAACTTTGCAAATGCTTGTTATGAAAAAAAAGTATGCATATATAACATTCAGGTAATGACTTATACCTTAAAAGTCTTAATAATCTTTACGTACTGCTGCTTATGCATCTCACTTAGCAAAATAAATTCAATAGCATTTGTATTAGAGACATATCAAAGCAATAAACTACATTTTCTTACTTTTACAAATTTATGATTGTAATTTCTTATTTGTTCAAATTAAATAGATTTTTATAATAACAATTGAAAAGCATTCAGTATAATAAAATGAGGACACTATTTATAATACAGATTTTTAGCAGGTAAAAAGCTAAGAACGCTAGTCTTTATTGAAGAGAAAAGGTATCTATAGACATATAACAAAATATGGGGAGTTTTTCAAAACTGAACTGCAAGATATCTTAGCAGTTATGCATTGTTTTAAACTTATGTATATAGGGAAAATAAGCAATTACATTCGTCTCATAAATATTTCTTAAAACATTTAATTGAAAAAAATAAGTCATCTTAAGAAAATACTAAGTGAAAAGTGGTACAGTACAGTGGTACAGTGGTAAAATTTGTCAAACTTCAAATTATTGATATATGAAACACAGATGTCACTGAAGTGACATGTCCTATTTTCCCCTTCTAATTTTTAAACATTATTAGAAAACAATTATATAAAATCTATGATAGTAGGAATTTATTGCATGTATTATTGCTTTAAATGACAAAATAAATTTGCTCAGAACTCAATTGTTACCTGAAATGATATTCCCGCTCTAAGATTTCATAACAGTTTATTTTTTATTTATAAAACCTAAAGAGAGAATTGCAAGACATGTTGTAGCTAGAATAACACACACTCACTGAGAAAGACATATTTTGAAATATCTCATCCAAGCAGAAGCAATGAAAATTAAATTTTAGGTTTGCACAACAGCCTCCCGAGGGTGAAGGTGCAATTTACATCATTGATTATACCAAAAAGTCACCCTGGTGAGCATTGAGGCCAACACTTAACACAGTATTCTTACAGGAGAGATTAGATGACCTGTTGTGCCTTCTCCATTTCTGTTTACATGATTTTGTTGTCCTAATAATCATTGTTTTGGAGAACAATTCATTGGCAACCTGAGTGTTTTTAGTCATAACCTTGGGAGTTGTTTGGCTGCATTTAGCTAGAGCTCAATCGTCATCTCCAAACATGGTGAAATTAGGAAATGGCATGCCATTAAATCCTGTCCTTTCCTGGAACATTTCTACTTGTAGAGGCAACTTTTGGAGGTGAAGATAGGGCAGTATAACTTACCTTACAAATGGATTGGTAATAATGAAATTACAAACATCTTCTTCACCAGAATTCTGTTTGAGCAACATTATGATCCTTCGTATTATCTTTGCCTGAAATACTAGTTTGTGTTCATTGATCTTTTTCTTTCACTTAGGATATCTTCATAAGTGTCTACTTGACTAATTGTGCTACAAGGCAGTGATAAAAAGATGCAGATACATGATGCCACTAGAGAGATAATCAGGTAAATGCACACTATCATGTGAATGTCTGTATCCTCCCCAAATTCATATGTCAAAATCCTGTTTCCCTAGGTGTAATTTAGGGAGGTGATTAGGTCATGAGAGTAGATCATGCACAAATGGGATTAGTGGTTATTTTGCTAGGAATGCTTGTTCTCTAAAGCTTGGTCCTCAGTGTAGCAGAACTGGGAGATGTGTGAACCTTTAAGAGGCGAATGCGTAAGAAGTTCTCAGTCTCATCCTCATGGTTTCTCTCTGCTTCATGGCTGGAAATGTGATGCTTAATTAGACACCACCATTATTATCTCTCTAATCAGCTGCCTATAAATATGCCTCATGTCCTCTTTTACCACACTTCTAGATTTAAACCTCCAAATTGTGAACTAAATAAATATTTTCACTTTATAACTTAATAGCCTAATGCATTTGTTGTAGTAATACAAAGCTAAGAGAGTAACCTTGTAAAAGAGTCCTAATGATGGCCCCAGGTCCACCAAGTAAGGACGTATGATCTGTAAGGTAGAAAACAGATTTTTCACCAGACAGTGTCTGTTGACACCTTGGTCTGCACTTTTTAGTCTGTGGAATTTTGACAGTTAATAATTTCAGTTGTTTAAGCTACTCAGTTTGTGATATTTTTGTTATTCAACCCAATTAGACTGATTCACTAATTAAAACAAAATAATACCTTTACTGATTAGAATAAAGTAGTTGCTTAGGAATTCTATTGGAAAAACACTACAATTATATTGTTGATAATCACAGGCATAATGGTAAAATATGTCTTTTTAGAACTTATTTTAAAGAGAAAAATCAATAATGATATAGTATTTCAAACAAGATAATAGGAAATTAACAATGGTTAATATACTGCGTATTGTTACTTTCAAAATAGTTGATCAGATTATGAGATAGAGGCATGCATAATTGATCAAACATAAGTGCAGTGTTTTTCACTGAACTAAAAGATATCAGTAGTATAACTACCTGAGCTAATATATATATTCTTTTCCCTTGTTTTTTTTTTTCTCCTTTAATCCATCACAGTTGTTTTTTCCTTTTGAGCAGTTTCTTCTGTTTTCACAATATCTATTGTAGATTTTGGATCCTATTTATTTTACAGTTTCTTACACTAGTGAGACAATACGGTGTTTATACATGTGAGTTTCATTTATTTCACTTATAAGTATGAACTCTAGTTGCATCCATTTATCTATAAGTCTCTAGTTTGTCCTTCTTTGTAGCAGAGTAGTATGACATCATATAAAAATAACATGTTTTTTCTATACATTCTTCAGTTGATGGGTATTTTTGTTATTCACAAGATTTAGTGCTATTATAAACATGGGTGCACATATATCACTTTGATATGATGTTTTTAATTCTTCTGGAAAAATACCAAGTCTCTGTCTAGAATGGAAGCCAAGACTTTCATCAGTTCTTCTTTTTTAATGGAAGTATCTTATTTCTCCATTACGTTTGAATGATAGTGTTTCAGGGTATATCATACTGGGTTGGAAGTTGTTTTCTTTTAGGATATGAAATACTTCAAGTTCTTCTTGACTTCAGGGTTTTTCTTGAGAAGTCTGCTGTGATTCTGATGGGCTTTCCTTTATAGGTGATCTGTTTCTTTTCTTTAATAGCTTTTAATATTCTGTTCTTGTGCTGAATTTCTGGAATCTTGATAATTATATGTCTGTTTAGATCTATTTTGGTTATGGCTAGTTGAATTTCTATATGCCTCACTTATCTATAGGTCAGACTCTGTTACCATGCTTCAAAATTTTTTGCTATTGCTTATGCAAATAGTTTTTTTATCATTTGGGTTGACTCCTGCTCATATTGTTGTTTTCTATTTCAAAAAATTTTTTTTCTGCAATAATCTTTGTGTATTTTTGTAGTATGTAGCTATATCACTAGTATTAAAGCCTCTGTAAAGAAATTCTGTTCTTCAGAGATGTCTTCTGTGTGTAGGAGATTCTTGGTTTGTGTCTGTTACAAGATCCTACCTTTCCAATCAATTAAGAATGGGATGCTGTTATCTGTTGGCTCAGTCCCTGGTCTTTTGGTGTAGTGCTGTGGTAAGGTTATTACCACAGAGCTTCTCAGTATTGCTACAGAAGTGAGAACAACTGATTATAACAGAAATGACATCTTAACTAATGTAGTAAAATTAGTAGTAACCATAGCATCAAGCACAATTTATAAACTGACAAACTGTGGTAAGTATTAATTTTGTACTTTAGACCATAGAAGCAGTGTCTATAGTTATATAATAGAACCAATTATGAATTAGGAGTTTGTACGCAAAGTGTTTTCCCTTGGCAAAGTGGTTTTACCTTGTGGTGGGAAAATTTAAAGAGGTTAGTGCATAAAACAAAGATAAATGTCAAGGAAGAAGAAAGGCTAGTGGACAAAGGATAATCACATCTTTGGGAAACTAGAGTGGGGTGCAGAAAAGAAACAATGAAGGAGTATTTGAGGGATTATTTGAACTTGATCTCTGCTGGGGTTGGTGGATGGTATTAATTTATGGCTAGAGTTCATCCCAGCCATTTAGAAAAAAGAAAAAAAAAGAGCAAAAAAAAAAAAGAAAGAAAAGAAAAAAATATTGAGAGAAAAAAGCAGGTTACTGAGTCCTGGATTCTTCTCAAGTTAGTTGTCATTCCACAGAGATCTCAGTCACACGTTGGCTCAAATTGTTATTCTTACTTCAAACTTTTCACACCATTAACCTCACCTGTCCATCACGTGTGTCTTATTTGGTACTCTACTGTGTCTGTGGCATTTCTTCTGCCTCTGGGTCTTCCCAAGCAGTTCACTTCAGCAGTGGCAGTAGTGAGGGGAGAGGCTGCCATCCTCCTGTGTGGCTCACCTGGTTTCCCACAGTGGCCAAGAGGTGAAGGGAAGGGTCTCTCTCCTCTGGTGCCCTGAAACTGGGTTTCTGCCGTGGCAGAGAGGAGGTGGGAAGGGGGTGAATTTTATCTTGGAGTGAAACATATCTCAGGCAATTGATGAGTGTGCATGCATTGTGCATGCATGTGTGTAAGACTTAACATGTAGGCAAAGGGTGCAGCTTGTCTGAAGGAAGGAGAGTATAGAATATTCAGAGTTAGGAGTTATTCAGAGTTTCAGAAGGAGATAATGAGAGATGAGACAGAAAAATATTGTTTTAATTTGTCTTATGCTGCTATAATACAACATTTGAGACTGATTAATATTATACTGAACTGAAATTTATTAGCTTGTAGTTTTGGAGACTGGGAAATTTGAAATAAAAGTAATGCATCTGAGGGCTTTCTTGCTCTGTTCTCCATGGCACTATGTGAGAGGGAAAGAAGATGAAGTTGCATCAACGTCCCTTGTGAAGGTGAAACCCTCATGATCTAATTACTTCTTAAAAATCACATTTCTGAACAGCGTTACAATATCAATTGAATTTCCACATGAATTTTAGAGGTGTCAAATGTTCAAACCATAAAAGGATCCAAATGTTTCCACCATAGAATTCTAGGGGTACCATTCATGTTGACTGTGGCATCCAGATAAGAGAAATTGTGACCTAAATTAGGCTAAAAGAAAAAAAAAAGAAAGAACTAATCTGATCCAAAATATTTAGGAGTAATTAATCAGGCTTTAGTGGTTGGATATGGGGACTGAGAAAAGAGACAACATGTTGATGCTGATAACTAAGAAGAAAACCAGAAGAAAATTCAGTTTCAGGTGGAAAGACTTCCATAAGGCAGTGAATTTTTGACTTTGAAGTATCCATGGAAACTCTAAGTGGTTCTTTCTAGGTTATGTACACCTAGATGTGCAGTTTTGCAATTCAAGAAAAATTTGTGCTCAGCATGTATTTTGAATAGGTGGCAACTGAGGCTATGGAAGTCCATGAAGATTGCTAAAGAGAACACAGACTGAGTCACGAAAGATCTCTGCATCCCCTGAAGATTAGCAATGACTGAAGGATGATTACAAAAGGACATTGTGAAATAACCGGAGATACTGGAGTGAGGTTTTAGAAAACTGGTTGCTATACTGAAAATTTAAAATGCAGCATTAAAGACAGTAATAATCCCTGGAATTAATTTCAGAATTCTAAACTATAAAAAATTAAAATAAAAATTATCCATGTTTTGTTGTTTTAGGATAGTATTCTAACAGTATACCTGCATAATACTAGATCTAGAAGAATTCTTAACACACATCTACAGTGGCATATTTTACAATTTATTTTGCTTATTCAGGTTTTAGCTTAATATCCAAATGATTTATTAAAATGTCATTTTGCAAAATAAAACACAATGTCATATCAACAGGAAAGAAGAAGAAAGCCAGTTTATTCTAACCTGTGTGTATATAAGTGTGGTTAAGTATATGTGTGAACACTCACATACAAAATAGATTTGGATAGATTTTCTTATATAAGAATAAGAAAAAATTTTAAATATATATTTAAAATATTTATTTTGGGTAATGAGTTGCAATTGTTTCATATTTGGTAGTTGAAATAGTATTCACTTTCATGAAAGTAAATGAAAACATAGATGAATAAGAAACATACAGACATCTTCAGTGTCTTATTTAATATATTAATATACATATTAATATATTAATAAATGTCTTTAATTAATATATTTTCCTATTGTCAAATGCTTAATAGAGAAGTTGAAAAACAAGCATATACATATGAGCTTAGGAGCTCTTTTTTCCTCAGACAATACTAATGTGGGAGAATAAATTATAAAATGTCATAGTGCTGACAGCAGGAAGAAAAGGAAAGGAAGCCAAAATTATGAATGAGGTTTTATTTGTGTTCTATGTAATTTATAATTGTTTGCCCGAGACACACACACACACACACACACAGAGAGAGAGAGAGAGAGAGAGAGAGAGAGAGAGAGAGACACCATGTAAAAATGAGGAGTGCCAGAGTCTTGAGTAGCCACATTGTTCTTAAAAACATAAATTGCTATGAATGGTAGATACAATCCTGTGAATTGCTCAGATTTGAAGATGGTACTTTTTTTTTATCACTGGCATGTAGCTATGTATATAGAAATGCCGAACAAGTGAAACAATCAGTCTATGAATTGGTTGTTTTGTTTCCTTAAAATCAGAAGAATTAGTTTGACTGATTCCCCCTCCTTGTATTTTCATAAAATCAGATGTCAAGCTGAGGCCTCTTTAACCCCTTTGAGAGATCTAGATAAGATTGGTTTGAATCGTGATTCCCACTTTGTAGAAAGCTGTTTTGGTTACCTTTGTCTCATTGAAACAAAATACTCAAAACCCCAAATTAAGGAAGGAAAGGCTTATTTAGCGCACAGTATGTGGAGGTTCAGTCTATAATCATTTGGCTCCAAGGCAGAGTGGAGGGGCCGAGGGGTAGCAGTGTAGTGTGGCAGAAGACAGCAAAAGCAATGAGTGCAAAAATAGGAGGAAGAGTAAGCCTCCTTTCCTCTCCTATATTATAAACAATCTACCTCTTTCCAGGATGGATGTAGCATTCACACCATCTCTGTGCTCTCTTATACAGGCTCAGGATATTCAGAAAGTGGGGACCCTGACCACCTGCTGAGTTGCTTAGTTAAACTTCTAAACTTCTCAAATTGACACATTGTAATGACATGAGTTCTAATGGTTACTTTTTCTTCAGCTTCCTCTTTCTGTGTTTGTTTCTGTCTTTTGCATCCAGCACACTATTCCAGATTCAGACTTTAAACTTCTAATAAAAGTTGCATAAAGCCAAAATGTAGTTCAGTCACGTGAAGTGTTAATGAGTACTGGGAACATTTTGGAAGATTAGGACCAGGACAGATACATTTACCTTGCTGCAAAACAACAGACCCACAATACAAAACTTTACATTTAGTGTGAAGTCACTCAAATTTCTTCAGCTATTTTTCTGCATTGCCATTTCAACAGGTCAAAAGGCCCACTAGAATTGTACCAAGGCATAAATTAGTGCATTTATTAAGTATATTTCATGTAGTAAAATTAAATATATTTATATACTACCCAAGATTTAGATCATAACACTATTTGTAAAAGCAATGATTGAAAATCATATTATGATTGCTTATATTGTTTGATCTGTTTTACATGACTGCTTCTTGTAATTTTTTTTTTTTTTTTTGGTACTGGGGATTGAACTCATGACCTTACGCTTATAAGGCAGGCATTTACTCCACTGAGCTAAATCCTCAGCCCTGTTTCTTATAATCTGAGCAACTATTTTGAAGATAACGATATGTAATATAGTGGCTATTGTTAATTTTCTATCAGCTTGTTTCAAAATCCTGTTTTGTTTTTATTGTTCTGTTTTCTAAAAAAAGAAAATCATAAAAATTTATTTATATAACAGCATGATTAAGTTGATGAAGATGATTCATGCAGTATGATAATGAGAACTCACTAAAATCTGTATGGCCTTAGAAGAAAAAGACCCTAAAATAGATGATGTAGTCACAAAAATTAACATGCAAAATGATGAATGCAGTAGGTTCCCAGTTTTTGGAAATATATATTTTGAAATGAAATATATTTAAAAAATTGTTACAGTTGTTTCTTTTAAAGGAAAGTGTTCAGGTGGAAAAAAATGACTCACAATTTTAGTTTTATACAAAATATTGTTTAAGTCTTTTAAATGAATTAATAATACATGAGCAAATGTATATAACTGCCATTACCTCATTAAGATCTCTTTTGTGGTTATTGGAGAAATATTTGATAATATTAAAAAAATTGTGAGGACTTAGAATATTTTTTCCCCCCTCATGCATTATGAGCTCTCCTCACCCAGGTCTTTCTCTTGCTGGTTGATTTGTCAGTTGTACTCCCATACCAGAACTTTTTCATTTGCTCTTCTTTTTCACTTAGTTTGGAATTCTCTTCTTCAGATGCATTACCCCGTTTAAATTTTTAGTCAAATCTCACATCAAAAATGCCTTCTGTGATCGTCCTCTTTATCAAAAACTGTCCATTCCACATGACCATTCCAAATCACTGCCTAATTGCTGTATATTCTTTATAGCACTTATCACTCCTGGAAATCACCTTAGAATTTTTACTTTATGAAAGCAATATGAAATATGAAAGCTTTATCTGCTTTTATTGCTACAATTTCAATATCCAAGTGTAAGCACTCAGTTAATTGATGTATAAGTTAAGAAAGAATGAATAAAATAAGTGTTGATGTGCCTTCTGGGTCTCATTTTCTGAAGAATAGTTTTGCTTCTAAGAGTACTTCCTGTTTCAGCTCTCAGATACTATGTTCATTTGTTTTGATTATTTATGAGCCTCGTCCGTCCGCATAATTTATAACAGTGGTTCCTATTGCTTATGGAAGACAAATTTTGTAAGGACAGGAGTTTGAGGGGAGGGAAAATGGAGGAATGCTTTTGAGATTAGATTCTGATTAGGGACTCATGGCTTAGGTCCCTCACATGTGCAGCTCACAGTATGGTGAAGACTGCTGCATCTCATGCCATCGCTGATCTGACAGCAAGCAGAGTGCAGGTGGTAATGCATGCACGCCAGAGGGAACAGCTGTAAAAACAGATGAAGCTTCACTTGCTTACCAGTCACTCACCTGCTGCTGGGTGGAGCTTCTAAGAGGCCACCAGCTGGTACCAGCCAGTGCAGGGGTGGGGAGGAACTGGATGGGGGAACCTGGTTTATAAGACTCAAATTTTAGAGTAGGATTTGATAAATGTGTGAAAAATAAAATTAATAATTCCAAATATTTTAAATCATTACTCAGTATTAAATACACATTATTGTCTGTAATCCTCTCAATAATCTTCTCAGGTATCGTCTGTTATGACATTCATATTACAGGGAAGAGAGACTCAAGTTCACCTCAGTCACTGCTGACTTTAGATTCCCAGTGGATCATGCTGTTCTTACACACGTCTCTACAGATTATTCTGCTTAAATAAGGGTATGTGTTTTTGTACCATAATGTAAAGAATAACATGAATTTCTAGTTTTTGACAGAAATAGTAAGACATGATCAACAAAATTACAGATACATGTGAAGCTGTTCTATTTTTCTCAACACATTTGCGTATGTTTATACAAACACTCAATAAGTTCTATTTTCTGCTGACAACACTTTCCAGTGTTAGAGGACGTTTTATAGACATACCATGGATGGGGAAAACCATAGTTTTAAGAAAGACATACGGACTATGTATTCCAGAGAAGACTGCTTGTCTCATCATCTACTAACCTAAGGCACTACCAATCTCTGCACAAAAAATGCATGAGAAAAAATTCAGTAAGTAATCTAAGCGTTTTATTAAGTAGTCACATTTCCTTTAGAATAAATTCCTTTGCGTCCTGCATTGCTTCCAAGAGTTAACACCAGAAACACAAACCTCCCAAGTCTTCCCCTGTTGTGCGCATTCTTAGCCACACAGACTTTCTGTAGCCCCTCCTCTGACCCGGTCCTCACTCCTCCCTAATCCCTGAATCCTCTCACTGCATCTCCTAGACCTCATAGTCTGGTGCCAGCAAAATCTAATATCTTCTTAAACATTTTTATAAAAATTTTTCTCCCCCCTTTTCTGTAATAACTAAATCCTCCCTGGATTGTTGAAAAGTAGTTTTCTTCCTTCTTTACACCATGCATCACTGGACCTGGAAGGGGATGGGTATTCTGGCAGGCAGAATACCTGCCTACTTCTCCATCCATCCCAAAGAAGTCTGTCAAATTGCAGAGAATGTAAATATG
>PVJX010019156.1:0-35317 GCA_004027295.1 Dolichotis patagonum
CGGCTGCTCCTGGGCGAAGCCAGACTGGCGCCCATCTCGGAAGGTGAGGCCTCCAGTCCGGTGCGCGCCTTCCCCTGCGCGTGCCCACACCCTGCGCACCCTACAGCTCACTCTCCATCCCTCCATCCCCCACAGAGGGGAAGCCCCAGCTCGTCGGGCGCTTCCAGGTGACCTCGCCCAAGGACCCAGTGGAGCATCCTGCTCTGCAGCCAGCGAGCCCCGAGTCCCCCAGCTCCCCCAAGCTGCCAACCCTTCCACTGAGCCTGGGCAGCTCAGACACCCAGGACGGGGCCGCGGCCAGGCCAGACACAGGGGAGGCTGTGGCTGAGAGCGTCCGAGATGCTGAGGGCCCGGGGAGTGCCATGGAGGACGGGGATGTGGGGCTCGAGCCCCATGCGGGGGATAGCGCCCCGGGCCTGGGCCACCCTAGCCCGGTGTGGATGAGCTGCTCCTACAGCAGCCTGTGCCTGAGCAGTGAGGAGTCGGAGAGCAGCGGGGAGGACGAGGAGCTCTGGGCAGAGCTGCAGAGCCTGCGGCAGAAGTGAGTGGGGAGGGTGGTGGCCATGGCGCCCGCTGAGGGGTGGCAGCAGCTCTTCATGCTTTCCGCGTGCACAGGCACCTGTCCGAGGTGGAGGCGCTCCAGACACTCCAGAAGCAGGAGATCGAGGACCTGTACAGCCGGCTGGGCAAGCAGCCCCCGCCGGGCATCGTGGCCCCAGCTGCCATGCTCTCCAGCCGCCAGCGTCGCCTGTCCAAAGGCAGCTTCCCCACGTCCCGCCGCAACAGCCTGCAGCGCTCCGAGCCCCCGGGCCCCGGTGAGCCCGCAGCTGCCGGCCTCCTCCTGTCTGCTGATGCCCCTTCCAACCGCTCTGCTTCTTGCTGCCCGGCCGGGCCTGCCCTGCCCTGCCCGTGTTCGGGCCCAGAGTAGCCCTCACCCGCCCTCTCGTCCGGCTCCAGGCACCATGCGCAGGAACTCCCTGAGTGGCAGCAGCGCCGGCTCCCAGGAGCAGCGGGCAAGCAAGGGGGTGACGTTCGCCGGGGATGTTGGCAGGATGGTGAGGGTGGCCAGGGGCGGGGGCGCCCAGCAGCTCTGCCTTCCGCCCACCTGAAGGCTTCTTCAGCGCCTCTTTCCCCTGCAGTGAACTCAGAACGGAAGCCGGCATCTCCCTACCGGGCCCACCGAGTTGCCTGCGTTCTTGGGACTTGATGCTTTCCTGACCAGTTCAGCAAGGAGGAGCAGCACTCGGGGGACGGGCGCAGAGGGGCAGACACACACACACACACACACACACACACACACACACGCACACACACACACACACACACACAGGGACTGTGTGCTGCCTCGGGGAGGTGGAGGGCTGTAGCCTGCCGCCCTCCTTTCACTCTGGCTCCAGCCAAGGGCTGACCACTCCACTGTCCTACCCAAGCCCAGATGCTTCTAGTGGGTGCACTCCTGGCCAATCCCAGTTAGCAGTGGCCAATAAAAACTGCTGGAGATAAGGACCACGTATCTGTTCCTGTCCTGGTTTAGGAACTGGGCAGTCTTGAGTGAAGCAGAGGAGGATGAGGCAGGAGGATCACCAGGAGTTCAAGGCCAGCTTAGACTACACAGTGCCCGTCTCTGACAAAACAGTGCAACCAAGGGCCTGGGTGGAAGTTGCCCAGCTGCCCAGCTTCCTGGCAGCAGCCTAGGAGGAAACTTCAGGCTCAGTGATCCACCTGGCCAATTAAGATCCCCACCAGACCCACCCTAGGTCTGTGTGAATAGATGGGCACCAGGGAAAGTCAAAAGAAACAAAAGTCACTGATCGGGGACTGGGGGTTTGGCTCAGCAGCATAAGTACCTGCTTGTCAAGTGTGAGGTCATAAGTTTGATCCCCGGTAACCAAAAAAAAAAAAAAAAAAGCATTGATCTCTCCTCCTTCACCCACTGAACCAAAGCGGGGAGAAGCAGTTAAGGTTAGGCTGAGTGTGTTTTTGAGGGTAAAGGACAGAAGAGTGACCTTCCTTCCCCAAATACCTGTTTCAATATCAAACAGCCCAGTGATCTCTCCCTTAAATCAGGTGGAAGGATCTCATGGAAAAAGTAATTCTGGTTAAACATTTACACTGCCTGGGGCAATGCCACCGCTGCAGCTAAGCAGCACCCAATGCCAGCCGTGCTAAGCCATGGGTCCCAACACCCCACCCACCGACCCAACTAGCTTGGCTCCAGGGGAGATGACTCAAGTTTATTGTTCTTAACTGACTCTATCTTTCCCATTTTAGGCTCCAACACTGCACAGAGTTGCCACACCCACCGCCTCTCAACTGGGGCCTGGGAGGTGAAGGGGGAAACCACAAAGTCAGGAAGTTTGGGGGAAGCCAAGGTCGCATACCTCTCAAACAAGGAAACAAACAAGGGCTCAGGCACTGGGCAGTGCAAGGGAAACAACGAATATCACACGGATAGTGGCCCAGTTCTGTCCCTTGCTTCTTGGGCCCAATCATGGTCCAAAGTTAATAAGCAGGCCAGGGATGCTTTGAGAAGGCGTCAGTTTCCACAGGGTCTCGGGCAGCACTCGCCATGTGAAGGGCTTGTGGGCTCCAGCAGGCTGCAGACTGGCAATGCCCAGGTTCAGGGTACTGATGCCCTTTCAAGAGCTCGGGCGCGGGCAGCTTTGGCTTCATCTTCCAGCTCGTCGAGAAAACGCTCCTGGGATATGGCGTAGATGGTGTAGGCATCTGGGGAGGCGGCTCAGGAAACCACTAGGGACAGGAACACTCCCCTGCCACCCTTGTGACCCTCCACCGCAATGATTCCGGAGTCCCTCCCTCTGCTCTTTTTGAACCACGACCTCAACTCCGTTATTAATACATCACACGAAAAGAGCAGTTTAGCAATAACAAATGTTTAGGTCAGGCGTGGCGGCGCACGCCTGTACTCTAGCGCTCGAGAAGCTGAGGCAGGACGATCTCGAGATCGAGATCCACCAGGGGTTCAGGGCTTGATCGAGGCCCAGGCTGGACTACAAAGCCTCAAAAAAAAAAAAACCCAGCAAAGAACTGAGCATTGAGTCCACTGTACCCCAAACACGACGCGCTTCTGTTCCCCGGCCCCTGACCCCATAAACAGCACAGAGTGGATACAAATGCCCATCACCAGGGCCCCGATGCCCAGGCCGGTTACGATGTTCCGGGTCCGCCGCTGCGGCAGTGTCTTCTGCCAATGGGCGAGCTGCGCCTGCCGCATGAAGTGCAACTGCGCGGGAGTCAGTTTCTCCCGAGTTGGGTCGATACGCTGAGCGAATGGAGCCTTTCCATGCTTGGCGTCCAGGGGGTCACCAGCTCCCGGCGCCGCCATGTTGCCCCTCCAACCGGCGCAGTCGCGTAGCTCGTTGGGAATAGCAGTCGTTCGTCGCCGCGAGGGACCCTGGGAGTTGTAGTCTATGTGCTTTTTTCCCGTAGAATCTGGCCTCTTGGAGGGGGCGGGACAACGGGAAGCGGCCGAGCCTTCTGATTGGCTAAGGCGTCGGCGACCGTTGGAGCGGGAAAAACTGAGAAAGCTCGACGCGGTGGTGACGTTGGTTTCTCTCAGACGTGAGGCGAAGACCGACACACTGCAGGGGCCCAGGAAGCCCCCAGACGGCTGTTTAACATGGACAGGGCTACGGGGCCCAGCTCGGCCTCCCTGGGGAACTTCCAGTTCGGGGCAGTGGCTACCGAAACCATCGAGGACGCGCTGCTGCACCTGGCCCGGCAGAACGAGCAGGCTGTGCGCGAGGCCGCGGGTCGCCAGGGCCACTTCCGCTTCCGGGAGACGCGCTTCGTGGGTGTGCGGCTCGCGCGGGCGAGGGGCTGGGTCTCTCGGAGAGACTTGTTTCTGCGTTCCGTTTTCAGTTTTTTAGCTTCTGATGTTAATATTTAATGAGGTCTTGGCGGTGTACCCTAGGTTGGCCTCAAACTAGAGGCTGTCGTCCTGCCTCAGTCTCCCCAGTGCCGGGATGAGGGGTGTGCCCTGCCGGGATCTTGTCTTGGGTTCTTTAACACGTGTTGTCGCCCACGCCGTGTGGGATGGAAAGATGCAACAGGGACCCCCTGCCATCCTTGGGTGATAGTACAGCTCGCAGCAGATGCCAGGGTACTAGTGGCGCGAGAGGGAAGGAACACGCTGAGGACCAAAAAGCTGCACTAAGGTCACGTCGCTCGAGGAACAATCCAGGGCTCTGTCCTGGGTAAATTGAAGAAGCTAAGAAGGAAAAGATGAGCCTGCCCACAGAGCAGGTGTCCGACGATGCAGTTAGGACAAGCACCTGTCGTGGCAGCACACGCCTGCGACCCCAGCTACTCGGAGGCTGAGGCGGAAGGGTTGCAAGTTCAAATCTAGCCCCGGCAGTTTAGCACAATCCTGTTTGAAAAGTAAATAAACACGAAGGGTGGTAGTTCAGTGCTGGAGCGTTTGCCTAGCAAGAGTGAGGCCCTGGGTCCAATCCCTGGGACTGCCAAAAAAAACCCAAACAACCCCCCAAAACCAAGATGTCACACACTGCCAAAATAGAGGAAATGTAACTTGTGTTTGTGAAAACAACTGGTTTTGGACCTGCTGAGTTTCAGGCACTAGAAGGGTGTGTAGAGGAAGACTGCAAGCAGGTTTTCTAAGAAATGGTCAGAACTAGAGCAAAAAGGTTGTGAGTCATTTTCATAATGGCATTGTTGCAGAGTGGCAGCAGATGAACTCCTAGCCGGAGAAAAGAGAAGCTCGCCAAGGACCACAGCAGCCTCGGGAGCATTCTGCGTCCAGGGAGGTGGAGTGGGAAGGGGACTTGTGAGGAAAAAGGCCAGTGGTCGGCAGGGTGGAAGGAGCCCCGGAGGGGCTTGGAAGGTGTTGGGGGAGCTCTAGCAGTGTCCCTGCTTTGGGAAAAGCTGCAGGAGTGAAGACAGGACTGGCCACAAGGGCTCAGCAGTGGGGCATCCTGCTGGTCTTTGGGGCGGTCATTTTAGCCATCTGAGAAAGGGAATCCAGATTATAGAAGATTACTCTAGGTTGGAGGAGGAAGCGGCAGCAGCGGGTGTTATCAGCCAGGCTTTCGAGAGATGGAATCCTGGTTCTAGAAGGTGGAGGGGCATGTGCTGTCTCCAGTAGCAGATCCAATGTGTTTTCGAGTAGAGGCACCAGTGGAAAGGGGGAGGTGTAACTACTACCCATTCCCCCAGCCCAAGCTCAGTTTTCTTGGAAAATAGAGTCCCCAGATAATTCAGATGACAACCAAAACAAACAGCTGGAGAAAGAACAAAACTAAGCCTAAAGTCCAGTGATAAAAGGATTAGCTAGTAACACACAATTATATGTCCTAGGACATTTTGCTGAGTTGCTTAAACAACTACTTCCCTGGGTGGGACAATACCAGCAGGGCTGTGGCCTGTGTCAGATAAGGTTTTGTACATGCATCTGTGTAATGTGTGTCAAGTAGATCATTAGACTATCTTGTGCTAGCTCGAGGCTTTTTCCCCCTTTCTTTCTTATCAGCACTGAGGATGGAATCTAGGGTCTTTAGCCTGAACTACATTCCTGGCCCTATTTATTTAATTATTTGAGAGAGTCTTGCTGAATTGCTAAGTCACAAAGCTAGGTTCAAACTTGCAGTCCTCCTGCCTCAGCCTCCCAGAGTGCTGAGATAACATGCCAACCTTACCATGCCGAGCTGCTAGCTTCACTTTTTAAAAATAGTTTTTCCTCTGGGAAAGTCAAATTTCATTTGAAAACATGATAATTTGATCATATGTGTACCAATGTGAGCATCTCTAATCCAAAACTCTCTAATTCTTTGAGTGTCAACATGATGTTCGATTTTGGACCATTTCAGATTAGAAATCCAAATATTCTCTTCCGTCTTTTTGAGACAGGGCCTTTCTATGTAGGCCCGGCTGGCCTTGAACTCACAGTGATCCTCCTGCCTCAGGCTCTCGAGTGCTGAGGCATGTGCCACTGTGCCTGGCAAAATGCAAAGGTTAAAATCTGTAGAAAACAAAAGGAAACAACTCCGGATTTGAAACACTGGTCTGGAGCGTTTCCGATAAGGCCACTCAACGGTGGCTCTTCACTGCCCCGTGATAAAAGTCCCCAGGTCCGCAGGCGCCCTCTTTGTGGAGAGCTCACACCTGCCCCATCTCATGACAGTGCAAGCCAAGCAGAATTCTCTCTGGGGCTGTCCTTTCAAAGGGAAACAGGGCAGGAACCGTGCCAAAGTGCCCACCCTTCCCGCCTCCCCAGTGGTCGGGCTCCTGCCTGGCTTGGGCTGTGTCTTCTGTGCAGCTCACTCCCTGGCAACAAACCTGCCCCAGCAGCCCTGGCTCCTGCCTCTCTTGTGCTGAGAGGCAGCGTCCAGCTGTGGGCGCCTCCATAGGGTGGTGGCTGAACAAACAGGGTCACAAGGACCTGGAGCTGCAGGAGGCTCCTTCCTGGCCCCACAGCACCACCCTGAAGCCAGAGCCCCGAGCCCAGCCTGCAGCGGTTCCAGCTGGTGTTTACGTGCCCCGGCCAAACCTTTCATCAGCGTGCAGGGCCTGAGGGTCACGGGAGGGTTGTCCTGCACCTTTGGCTCCTGTTCTGCCTCTGACGGCTGCTGGCTGTGGTGGAACCAAGCCCCCTCCAGCTGGCCAGCTCGTCTTTCTCCCCTCCTGCCCCGCTGGGGCTTTCAAGTGGTGCCAAGGGTGCACGGTGCAGTGCGGGCTGCACTTGTGAATGAGCCTCCTCTTTCCTGTTTGGCAGAGTTCATTTTTCTCCTGTCTGAACAATGGTGTCTGGAGAAATCTGTGAGCTACCAGGCTGTAGAAATCCTGGAAAGGTAAACGCTGAGCGGGGGACCTTGCAAGCAGAGTGGCTAACGCCCAGTGGGGTGGAGGCCTAGGTGTCCTCCCCACAGGGCTGGCTTCACCCCCTCCTTTATCTGCAAACATAACCGCCTCAGCCAGCACCTGATACCCGGGAGGAGAAAGTGGAGCAGGTGGAGGCACAGGTGCCCTTTATATATTTGCGGGCGTGGTGTGGGTGGCTCACGCCCCTCCCCCACCCCTGCAGGTTTATGATCAAGCAGGCGGAGGCCATCTGCATGCAGGCCATGGCCCAGCTGGGGGACGGTGAGTGGACAGAGGCACAGAACTGGAGGGCTCGGAAGGAGCAGCTCTGCAGCAAGTTTGTCCTCCGCCTGGTGTCATGTGTCCAGCTGGCCAGCAAGCTTTCCTTCCACTACAAAGTAAGCTGGGGGCCACTCGGGGAGGTGGCCATGGGAAGCCCACGCCCAGACCAGGTGACACTATGCAGGTGGCAGTTTTAGACAGCTCCCAGTGCACCCTCTAAGCACACACACTCACACAGGGGCAGTAAATAGCCCCAAGTCCTGTTCCCAAAGTATAACTGCTGGACAGGTGCCACTGTTCACATAGGTCACCTGTCCTTTCCTTGGCTTCAAGGACAGTTTATGTAAGGTGCCCAAGTTGCCAGCCTGTCAGCCTGAAAGGCGGGCAGTTACGCTGAGAAAGGGCACAGTGTGGCGGCATCACTCGCTCTGCCTGGACTGTAAAATGTCCTTTGTGCTGCCAGTGCTGGGTTTCCTCTGTGGCCAGGTGCCACGCTGTGGACCAGGGCTGCAGCACCGAAAATACTGCCGTGTGCCCGAGGAATTCCTTATGAACAGGAAAAGACCCCGCCACCAGGGCTCGCTCCAGGGGGCTGAGGACGCCTAGTCCCAAGCAAAGAGAGGAGGAAGAGAGACTTGGGAGGGAGCAGGGCGAGCCTGTGGTCTGCTGGTGATGACAGGTAGAGTCTTCTGCATGGCTTGAGACGTAAGCCACATATCTGAACCCCACCCTTGGTCTTCCTTTGCCTAGATCATCAACAACCTCACGGCCTTGCACTTCCTCCAGGCCCTGGGGTACCAGTACACTAAGGAGGAGTTGCTGGAGTCCGAGCTGGATGTCTTGAAGTCCCTGGACTTCCAGATCAACCGCTCCACTCCCCTGGAGTACGTGGAGACACTCCTGGAAGTTTTAGGTACTTTACTGCACCGGGGATGCAGGCTGGAGATTTCACAGAAGGCACCAGAAATGTGCCCCTGGGACCAGGGGGCCGGCCTGCCAGGGAGGGAGAGCAGAAAGGCTACGGTGCCCTGGCTGGGTTCCTCTGCTCTGTTAGGGAAAGCAGCTCAGAGGCACTTTGCTTACTGCAGGGTCAGAGTAGGTGTTTCAGACAGAAATAAGGTAAGAGAACAGCCAGACATGGTGGCACACGCCTGTGATTCTGGCATTCAGGAGGCTGAGGCAGGAGGACTGCTATGAGTTTGAGGCCAGCTTGGGCTACAAAGTGAGCTCAAGGCCAGCTGGAACTACACAGAGAAACTTGTCTTCCAAAGATGAAAACAAAAAAACAGGAGCAGCCACCCTGGGATGGCACATAGGCTACAGGTGGAGGCTTCTTTCCGGTTCTTTTGTCCTTTAAAGCTGACCTTCTGCTGGGACTTAGCTGAACCCTTCCTGTCACAACAGGGGCTGGTGGGCAGAGAACGGCTGCTCAGTGCCCCGCTACGCCCGTTCCATCCAGGGTACAACGGCTGTGTGGTCCCCGCCACACAGCTGCACGCCACCTGTCTGAGCCTGCTCGACCTGGTCTACCTTTTGCACGGGCCCGTGTATGAGAGCCTGCTGAGGTCCGCCGTGGGCAGCGCCACACCCAGCCGGGTGCAGGGGTACGGGCCCTGGGGGGCAGGGGCTGGCGCAGCGGGCTCCCGTCTGATTACTGGTGTTTGATTACTCACATCAGCTGTCCAGAGCCTCACTGCTGCGTCTGACAGGGAAATGGGCCCCAGAAGCCACTGGCTTCCCAGCTGGAGGCTTGAGTTGAGCCTCGCTGAGTGGCCAGCACGGTTGCAGGTTGGAGCCCGTGCTTGGCCACTTCCTGCCAGTCTAGACGTACACTGAGTCCCTCGAGGCTCCAGAACGGCAGGGCTCGGCCATGACCAGGCTTAACCCCACAGGGCGCAGTTCGGCCCAGTGCAGGAAGACTTTATGCTGCTGGCGGCGGGGGTCATCGCGGCAAGTGCCTTTGTGCAGAGCCACGCGTGCTGGAGCCAGGTAGGCACCGGTGGCGGGGCCACTGCGACCCCTGCCGAGGTTGTCAGCCCAGCTTTGGCTTGGGACAGGGCGGCGGGCCGAGGACAGGTCCCTGGGGCAGGGAGGCTGGCAGGACCGAAGTGCCCTAGGGTGTGATCCCACCACCCCGAGGGCTGAGGGAAAGGAAGTCCACACCTGCTGCAGAGAACCCCCAGGCAGTGTGTGTATGCGCGTGCACCGAGGCCTGAACCACATGACTGGAAGCCGGTCCACTCCGCAGGTCGTGCGGCATCTGCAGAGCATCACCGGCATCGCCACAGAGAGCATAGCTGAGTTTTCCTACACGGTCCTGAGCTATGGCGTGGGAGCCAGCACCCCGGGCCGGCAGCAGCCCGCTCCGCCCCCCTCCAGGCCGCCTGGACACGAGTGCCACCGCCCCCTCCTGCAGTGCGACAGGCCGAGGCAGCGGAGGCCAGCAGCCTCCCTTGCTGAGGGACTGAGGGATGTGTGTACTCAGGCTGCCCAGGGCCCCGCCTCTGGGGAGCCCACAGCCGCCAGGTTGAGGCCTTGTTCTGCAGGGGACGAGCTGAGGGGCCCAAGTGTGTCCCTTCTGTCACAGCAGACTAGAGTGTCAGGGAGCTGGGCCTGACAACAAGCTATTCCTGGCCCTCCTCTACTTTGATTAATAGCTAGGTATAAGCCAGGTCCCCTTCCACGAAGAGGACTCTCTGGGTGACCCTGTCACAAGGTCCCCATGTTCCTTTGGTGTAGAGCCCCTGCTCTGTTCTGTCACTGAGAGCAACGCAGTGCCCTTCCTCTGCAAGTCCGTTTTCCTTGGGTGCTGGATCCCGCTCCCCACCGCTAGTGTTTAAAAGACTGAACCAAAGCATCTACGCACCTCCCCAGGGCTGCACCCCGCCCCGAGCCCGTCCTCCCAGAACACAGCACACAGTGGCCCTCCGGCTGCTGCTCGGTGGCAAGCCTTTTATTGCCAACACTGCGGCTTCTCCGGCCGTCCCCGCACGGCACCGCCTGACTGCGGAGCCCGGGAGCCACGGCTCTGTCTCAGGCTCTGGGTGGCCTGGCAGAGCCAAGGTGTCACTTTCCTGTCACCCAGCGGTGTGCCTCCCATGGCTTGGCATCTCAGTGGAGAGCAAAGTTTCTATTCCATGTTTTACTTGCAGGAAGTTGAGACATAAAATCCAGTGAAAGCACATCAACTTTGACTCAGTGAAAAAAAAAAAAAAAAAGAAACTTAAATGCGTTTTCCAGGGAGACGGGAAGGCCTGGGCTTGAGGCGAACCCGGCAGGGCTGGCAGCATGCCGCAGTCCAGAGCCCACTGGCCACGGGGCTGCTTAAAATAAAGCCGCTTTCATGGATTTTGTCTCTTGGTATCATAAACGTGTGCTGTTCAGTATCACCCAAATTTAAAACTTTTTTTTCAAACAAAACAAAACATAAAGCTTGCAAGGACAACGTCCCCCTAAGGAGAAAAGGAAGTCATTTGTTGTAAAATTGCGAGGAGACCCAGGCCAGGCCCCACTTCAGGTTGGTCAGCATGAACTTGAGCGCTTTCGTCCACTGCTCCTCGGAGTTGAACTGGGTTTTGATGGAGTAGGAGCCGCCACTGCCGCCCGTGTCCTCGATCTTGCCCTTCTCCACGTCCATCCTGCGGGCAGGCAGGCGGCAGAGGCGCTCGGTAACTGAGGACCGAGCCAGGTGGGCGGGGCGGGGACGGGTCACAGGACCATCCTGTCACCCTATCTGACAGCGCTCTTGGCGGGGAGCCGTGCTGCAGTTTGGATTTGCTTGAAAGTCCAACATCAAGAAGGCTGTCACAAGAGCCTCACTGTCACCTCGGGGCGCAGGGACAGGACACACCCAGACCGAGAGCAGCCTGCAGGGCTGAGGGCGGTCACGGCACTGTCCTGTGTCCCCAGCATCCCTGTGCTCACGTGAGGAGAGCAGCCTGCGTCAGGTGACAGGCCCGGCCCCACCTCCCCACCCTCCTGAGCTGCGGCCCTGTTTACTTCCAGAGGCTGCAGGGGGACCCGTGACACTGGCCAACAGGCCCGAGCTCTGTGCCAAGAGAAGCCAGGCTGCAACTCCGGGCCTGCAGCCTGGGCCGGGCCTCTCCCTCCCCCCCGGAAATGGCTCTGCCGCCTCACAACCATCAGTGCCACCAACCTGGCCCCACCTTGAGGTCCCCCCGTGCAGGGGCACTGACCTGTAGGGGAGACAAAACCGCGTCTCACCCTTCTCCACCTCTTCTTTGAACTGCTGCACGCAGTCCAGGAAGGCCACCATGGCGTGGTCGAACTTGTTGTCCCAGAAAAACCGCAGCCCTCCAGAACAGTACAGTGGCAGCTCCTGTGCAGGCGAGAGAATGGCCATGGTCACAGTGAGGTCAGTGACCCGGGGCCGCTCCCGGTCCCGATGGCCCCTCCTGCCGTCCTCCAGCTGCGCCCACTGCAAACAGCGTGCACGACCGCCAGCGAAGGCAATAACCTTGGGCAGACCCACCCCGGGGGTGTCCCCCCCGCAGGGCGTGCACCAGTCCTGCCCCACACCAGGTCTCCCACGGCCCTGCTCTTCTCGACTTCCTCCACACCGACACCGACTCATGCCACTGTCGCAGGCAAACCCTTGGTCTTTTCAGTGCCGGGCTGGAAGCTGACGCTCTGTGTATGCCACTCGAGGGCTCACCGGGCTCGAAACGCAGAGGATTACGAATTTTGTAACCCAGTGAAGATGGAGCCTCCGAGTACCTTGGACTTGTCTGCCAGGGACTCCAGGTATGAGTGGTTTCCGTAGGGAACAAGTCGATACCTGGAATGGAGTGAAGGTGGGGACTCGCACGCAGCTCTTCAGTGACCGCTGGCTTTCCCATCCGCTTCCTGTCCCAGGGCTCCTCCTATCAGTCCCAGCCTTCTCTCCCACCGCCCCACAGATTCCCGGTTAAGATGCTTTGCTGCTGAGTGTGGCGGCACGTGCCTGGGACTCCAGTACGGGACGATGAGGCAGGAGGCTCTCAGGTTTGAGGCTAACCCAGGCTGTACGAGTTAAAGGCCAGCCTGGACGCCATCTCAAAAATCGAACAAAGACTTTATTAAAAGTTACATTTATTATATAAACGTCTGGGGCTTTTCACAGACTACTGTATTTGAAGTTAGATTTTTTTGGTCTTTTTGAGTAAGGGCTTCACTATGTGGTTCAGGCTGGCCTTGAACTCACTTTGTAGCTCAGGCTGGCCTCAGACTCACCGAGGTCTTCCTACCTCAGCCTCCCGAGGGATCAGATTTAAACATAATAACTGAAATTCTGTTGAGGCACACAGGTTTTGTAAGCCTGGGACCACCAATCGCCCTGTCAGTGGGAAGAACCCCAGGATGGTGGACAACCAGACTCGCCCAGGGGACCGCCAAGGGCCACACTGTGTCTCTCGGAGCCGCGTCCCTTACCTCTGGAACTTCAGGCCCATCTTACTGGCCAGGGCATGCAGCAGCAGCACGGTCTGGCCCCACGCGGCGTTGATCTCGTTCCACTCCACGGGGACACTGGGCAGACGGCCCAGCCTGAAGTTGTTGATTGTGCCGAACTGGCCACTGTGCCTGCGGCGGGAAGGGACACGGGTGTGACACCATCAGAGCCGCCCCCTTCACCCAGGGCACGTGCACCTCCCCCGTAGCTTCAGGGTCCCGTGCCTGCCTGAGCCCGAGCCACCCCCCTCTCCGCTCAGGTGTTAGAGTAGAAACCGGGTGTCCGTGAACACCTGCTGGCCCGGGCTGGGGGTGCAGCTCAGTGGCGTAAGCGCCTGCCTGGCAAGCACGAGATTATGGATTTAATCTCTGGTACCAAAAAAAAGTGGGAAGACCCTGTGGGCTTTCGCATCTGTGGGCTTCCACCCCCTTCTCTCACCCCAGTATAACTTCCCCGCTGCCTGCTGTCCTGGGGTGGGGGCCCTGGTGTCCTTCCCCTGCCCTCCACCCCGTAAGTGAGCACAGGCTCCAGTGGGCCGTAGGTACAGCAGGCACCTGTTGGGGTGGGGTGACCTGTCATCCCATTTCTGGGGGAGATACCCCCCCTGCAGCGTCCACAGTGAGGGTCTGGGCCTGCAGTGCTCCGGCCATGCCATGCCTCCCTTCCCGCCTTACCAGATGTGGAAGGTGGCGTTGAAGACGTTGGTCTTCTTCAGCTTGTCCAGTTGCACCTGGGCATAGCGCATCTGGTTCTCCACACTCTTGAGCTCATCGTCCAGCTCTAGCTGCTGCCGTTTGAATTCGCTGTACTCCCGCTGGTACCTGCCACAGCCAAGCCCGTGGGGTTGTGGGGGACCCCACACAGAGCACGTGTGTGCCTTAGCTGTTCTGCGTGGGAGGCGCAGAAATAGCTCACGGTTCCTGCTGCCCAGAAGCAAAAGGGTGGAGGAGCAAAGGAGCCCCCACAACCGGGACACGGAAGCTCGTGCTGCCACGCTCCTCCGAGCCAGCCGAGCAGCTTCTTCCAGCCACAAGCAACCCTGACCCTGGCTGCTCCGCACTGTCACCCTCCAAGCACCAACACCAGGGCGCTCGTCACGGTGCCTGTGAAAGGTCCCCTGAGTCCTCGCTCCTTCAGCGTGGACACCACACCTCCCTGAGGGACAGGGCACCCCTTTTGTCTGGGATCACACTGGCCCTGATCCCCTAAAGCCCAGAAGAGATCTGGAAACAATGGGTGGGACCGGGAGCACACAGTCGGGCTTGGCACGGGATCGGTGCACGCCACCCTCGCCGTGGGCACTCACTGGGCTTCCTCCTGGTCTAGCTGCTCGGCCTCGGCCTGCACCGTCTCCAGATCCTCGGCCAACCCCTGGCGGCTCCTCTCCACCTCCTCCAGTTCCTGGAGCAGCCGCTTCTCCTCCAGAGCCAGCTCCCGCAGCTCCTCCTGCAGCTGCTCGTTGTCGTCTTCGCTCATCTGCTCCAGGATCTCCAGGCAGCGCCTGCGGACAGGGGCAGTGGAAGAGGGAGGCGGCCCGTGCCAGCAAGGGCCCGGCCCAGCCCCGCCGCGGCCCCTCGCTCACTTGTAGCTCTGACACTCGTTCTCGGTGACATTGAGCTGCGTGTCCAGCTGGTCCAGGAGTGTGTCCGTGCACTCCTCGCACAGCGGGTGGTCCACATCTGTCTGGCCCGACATGATGTCAAAAAGGTCCCCGGTGACCTGGAAGGGTGGGAAGGTCAGTGTGGCCCGAGCCAGCGGCCCGCTGCTCCTCCAGCCCGGCCGGCCCCTTGCCTTCAGCCTGCGGCTGAGGTTCTCCATGGTGCCGCCGTCCGACGCCTCCCCGATGAGCGTGAAGCTGTTGGCACTCTCCGTGGACATCATCCTGCAGACACCCAGCCCGCGGCTGCGTGAGGGGCTCGGAGGCCTCCTTGGAACCACACCTGCCCACCGCCCAAAGGTGCCTCTCCGCTGCGAAGGCCCTGCGGGGCTCCTCGGGGTGTTACCGTAGGGCAGAAGGTGTCAGCTAAGATGCCGTGCAGGACTGCAGTCCTCACTACTGGCTGTCCCCACAGCACTAGTGACAACTGAACAGCGGACAGCATCGGCCTCCCCTCAAAGTCCCTTAGTTCCCCCTCAGCATCACCATCGGCACCCTGTGCTGACAGCTCCGTGAAAACTCAAGGGAGCCTGGGGGGCCAGGGCAGGGGCGCGACCTCCCTACAAGAGCCTGAGGCTGGTGACCACTGTCTGCACCGCTTGGCCCAGCTCTGAGACCTGGCCTGGGACAGGGAGCAGGGCAAGGAGGAGCAGGCACCTGGCTGGGGGGATGAACCTGCGGGAGACGCCGTCCTGGCGCGTTTCCATGAACGGCTCCTGGGGAAGACAGCAGAGGGTCAGAGGCCCCCAGCAGCCCCACCCTGGCTCTGCCCCCATCTCGTGGGCCCCAGGAAGCCAGAGCCGTGGGAAACGGGATTTTCTAGGCAGCAAAGAAAGGACCCTGGTACAGATGAACCACAGGTCCTGTTTGATCTGTTTTGTGGGAAACAGCACTTCTGGCTGTGATTACTCAGTTTATGGAATCTGCATTTTTGAACATGCAGCAGCCAGGGTTGGAGAGAGAAGGCTGGCTTCTGCTGCGGCAAGGGTCATGGCATGGTTCTGCCTTCAGTACTGGGACAGGATTCCACAGAGCCCCTCTGCTGGGGGTGGGGTTTCCTCTGGCCACCTGCCTCGGGTGTGTCCAGCACCACTCCTCAGGAAGTGGCCCCCAACACAGGGATACCCCATAGGCATCCCGGGCCCAGCCACACCACTTTACTTCCCCTGACACCCCTGCCTCCAAGGGCAGCCTCCTGGGTCCCATCCCACATGAGTGACTTGTACTTACAGCCTGGTTCCTATTGGCACCCTGGGTCTCCTATGCAGCACAGGCACTGTGTAAGGAGAACTATGGAGGGCATTTTCATTACCTCGCCTGGGTTAGCGTCTTCCTCCTGGGCCGCTCCTGGTTTCGCCTGGGCTGCTGTAAGTAATGGAGCTAGAAGCAAGGAAAATACTGAGTGAGAAACAACCTTCCTTTCTATTTTTTTTTTTGGTACCGGGGATTGAACTCACGACCTCACGCTTGCCAGGCAGGCGCTTAAGCCACTGAGCTAAATCCCCAGCCCTCTTTCTATCTTTTTTGAGACAGTCTCACTATGTATCCCAGGCTGGCTTTGAACTCACAGTGATTCTCCTGCCTCAGTCTCCTAGGTGCTGGGGTCACAGGCATGTGCCACCACACCCAGCAAGAAAGTTATATAAGCAAGAGAATTTATTAAATATCCTCATTAGCAGGCTTACTCTTTTGTCTTTTAAAGTAACATTTACTTTTTAAGTAACATTGTTTTTTTCCTTCTTCTTAGTATCAGGTTAAGGAAATGTTGAAATTTTTTGTTTTATACTTTGTATAACTGTGGATTGAACCCAGGCTCTCACACAGGCTAGATACACTCCAGGCGATTTATTTTCAGAGAGTCTCACTAAGTTTCTCAAGTTTGAACATGCAATCCTCCTGCCTCAGCCTCCCAGAGTGCTGGGGATTAAAAGCATGTATGATTGCACCCAGCAGAAAATGTTAAAAATGTAAAAGGATTAATAATGAGTATCATGATTATTTTAGAAAGAGCCCTTATCTTTCAAAGATACATAAATATTTATGGTCTGTATCTGGCAGGAATTTGCTTCAAAACAATTTAGGGTGGGGAGGCATGGATGCACAGTGGAATGGAGGAGTGATGAAATACTCGCCGATAACCCACAAAGCTGGGTTGTGGCCACAAATGCCCCTGGCAGAGGGAGCTCACACAAATGGGGCTGGTTGCTGAAGTCTCCACCACCAGAGCTGACCTCCCCTTTCCCTTGGAGCACTTGGAGAGAAACGTGTGAGAACTGGGTGGAAAGGAACCTTTCTATTTTGCAATCATCAGGGTTATATGAGTGCCTCTATTCACGAAAAAGCGCGCAGCCAATGTAAACAGTGAAACCCTATTTAGGAAAAAAAAAAAAAAGGATGAACAGCACTGTTGTTTGTGATATGGGGATATAACTAGGGGACTTATGCTGAGTGAACTGGGCCCAGCCTGGAAGACAAACACTGCCGAGTTCACGAACATGTGCGAACATGTGGAGTCTGGGGCTGGATCTCACAGACACCGGAAGCCCAGCGGTGGGCTGGGGTCCAGGCCAGGCTGGGGTACAGTGGTAGGAGCTCGGTGGACAGGTGCCAAGTTCCAGCCAGAGAGGAAAGGCCAGTTCTGTATCCTACTGCACATAGCAGTGACCCCCGCAACAGGGACACACTGTGCGTCTCCAAAGAGGTAGAAGAGGCTTTAGTGTTCTCACCACGAAGAAACGATAACTGTCAGAAGACACAGGGAACAGTACACAGTGTGCATGGGAACTGCAACATCACGTCACACTGCACAAATACGGTGACTTACAGAAAAAAGAATGGGTGTCATAATCAAGAGGAGATGCCATGCATAGGGGTGCACGCTTGTAACCCAGCAGTCAGGAGGGATCCCTGAGCCTTTGAGTCTTGCCTGGGCTACTACTGAGGCCTTTTCTCAAAAAACAAACCAAACGCAGGAGGATTGCTGTGAGTTCAAGGCCAGCCTGAACTGCATAGAGAGACCTGTGGAGAAAGCAAACCAACCAACCCCGCCAAACAAACCTGAAAAAACAAACAGGAAATAATCTTTACGGCTACCTTAGGAGGTAGTTTTAGACTTTCAAGAAAGAAGCCAAGGTTTAAGGAGGTGAAGTCATTGCAGAAAGTAATTTGGTGCGTGTCAGCCAGATGTAGACCCAAGCAGGCTGACTCCAGGCCCATCGGCTAATCTCTGCGGATAGTTCTGCCGGGTCTGTCCGTCTGTCTGCCTGTCTTCATCTCATCTGGGGGGCTTTGGAAACGACTCCCCCACTGACTAGCTGCTGTGTCACCGCAGTCACCTCACCTGCCTGAGCCTCGATTCCTCCCCCGTGCCGTGAGATAACGCTGGCCACAGGGGATGCTACGGGGACTGAGTGAAGTAAGCGCGTGTGGCACTCGGTATGTGAGACCCCCATCACCGCCGCTGGGTATTACACACCCGCCTCGCCCCTGAGAGGGCGGGAGCAGGGGTACAGACCTTCCTGCTCCGCAGAGCACACCCTGGCAGAGTGCCTTCTTGTGCCCGATGAGAAACAGGGGCCCGGGGAGGTGACCAGGCCACGTCCTGGCCACCCCCTTTCGCGGCTGTCGCTGACCTGTGAGCTCCTGGATGGTAACACGGTCCAGGATCTTGAAGCTGGTGTCCAGTTTCAGGGGCTGGCTGCAGCGCTGGCACACGAAGCTCACCTGCATGGTGCTGCTGGACGCCTTGGAGCCTTCCATCCCTGCAACGGGACGAGGCGGCGACGTCAGGGCCCCCCGGCCGGGGCCACCAACAGCCGCGCCTGCGGGAGACGTGCCGGGGCGGACCGGGTTTTGGGGCAGTCCGGCAGGGCAGGGGAGAGGCCAGGGTCCGGGGAGGGCTACGGAGAGGCCGGGAGACCCCACACTCCCTCCTAAGACCCAGTTCACCCCACGCTTTTCACCTGGGGACCCCGGTCCGCGCTACCGTGGGGGCGCCGCGGCCTCGGGTACACCCCGGAGCGAGGCGTCCAGGTCAGCCATCGCCCAGGCTTCGGCGCTTCCGGGAGCCGTGGAGGACTTCCGGTCGGGGACGGATATGACGTAATCGCGAGCGGGGCCGGGAAGGGGTGGAGGGGGCTTGGACGCCGGGTTCCCAGAGGTGGAGGCTGAGTGCGAAGAGGCGGGGGCGGAGGCGGAGGCGGGGCCCTGTGTTTTCGAAGCCCTTGGAGGTGTGTCACGCACAGCCGCTCGTCTTATGCCTTCAGTGTCTCGTGGCCTTTTTTTTTTTTTTTGGTACCGGAGATCAAACTTACTACTGCACGCTTGCCAGGCAGGCGCCTATGCCGCTGAGCTAAATCTGTGTTTTGATACAGCATGGTTTCTGTTTTTCCAGTACTGGGGATTGAACCCAGGGTCTTCACACTGAACTGCATCCCCAACCCTTTATTACTATATTTGTATCGGGGATCGAATTCATGACCTAATGCTTGCCAGTCTGGTGCTTACATCGCTGAGCTAAATCCCGGCCCTCAACTCTTTATTAATTTATTTTAAAAAATTTTGAGACAGGGTCTTGCTATGTAGTTCAGGCAAGCCTCAAACTCACAGTGATCCTCCTGCCTTAGCCCGAGTGCTGGGATTATAGATGTGTGCCACCACGCCCAGCAACTCCCTTGAAAACCCCAACCCCACTAGCAGTTACTCCCCACTTGGCTCTAGCTCACTTGGTTCTAGGCAACTGCTACAGTGTTTCCTATCCCTCTAGACTGCCAAGATTTTTTATATAAATGTATTATTGCAACTCATTTGGTATCTTGTGGCTACTTTCACTTAGCACATAGTTTTAAAAATTCACCCATGTTGTAGCGTTTATCAGCACACTTTTTTTTTTTTTTTTTTGGTCTTGAGACAGTGTTTCAGTATGCAGTTCAGGCTGGCCTTGAACTCACTGTGTAACCCAGGCTAACCTCAAACTCACTGTGTAACCCAGGCTAACCTCAAACTCATGGTGATCCTCCCGCCTTAGCCTCCTGAATGCTGGGATTACAGGCATAAGCAACCAGGCTGTTTCATTCACTTTTACGTCCAAGTAATATTCCATTTCTCAGGTCTACCGTATCTGTTCCCCCATTCCTCAGCTGTGCGATGTCTTTGCTGTGGGTGTGCACTGTGCTGCTGTGGGCGCCTGTCCCCAAGTTTGTTCATGGACACCTGCCTGCCTTCATTTCTCCCAGGCGTCCACATTTACGGGTGTGACAAAGCGTCACCTGGCTACTCTGTGTACCCTTTCAAGGGACTACCGAGCTATTTTCCAAAACAACCACACCATTTTACGCTTCTCCCAAGCAGGGTGTGAGGATCTCAATTTCTTCATATCCTGGCCAACACTTGGCTTTTTTATTATACTCGTGTGGTTTTTCCCTTCCTCTTTTTTTGTCTTTTCTCCCACCCCCCAATTCTGTTTTGGTACTTGGGAATTCAACCCAGGGCCTTATGCATGCTAAGGTGTGCTCTATCACTGAGCTACACCTTCCAGACTGTGGCCTGTTTTTTTTTGTTTTGTTTTTTTTAAAGAGGTTGAGGATTGAACCCAAGTGTGCTCTACCACTGAGCTCCATCCCAGCCCTTTATATATTTTGAGACAAGGTCTTACTAGATTGCTCAGACTGACCTTGAACCTGTGTTCCTCCTGCCTCAGCCTCCTGGGGAGCAGGTATCCAGGTGGCTTTAACATATTCCCTTATTGCTGAAAACATCCATTGCTTCCAGCTTTGGTGATGACAGTGCCACTGTGGAGAGTGGCTGCTTCCTTACGATAGTGTGTCAGAGCTGGGGGCAGTGAATGCAGAGTGTGGCCTTGTCACATCTTTTGATTAACATTGACAGTTGTTTTCAGAGTGGTTGCCCATAATTCTGCTGCATCTCCAGTGTTGTCGGAGGGAGCTGTTTTTGATGCCAGGACCAGTACTGTGGATCATATATCTGAAGGAAAATAAACAGCACAAAGACACTTCCTTGGTGTTTTAACTACCATCACCAGCTACTAGAAGGGCTGATGATCCTGCCTATCTCAGTTCCTCTTTTATGAATTGTTTGGATCCTTTGCCTATTCAGTTATTGCATTCCTAATCTTTTCCTCAAAAAATATTAATTTTCATGAATGGCTTAGCAAATTTAAGATATTTTCCATGTGTGCAAAATTTGTTTAGTTTTATAAAGTCAAATGTACTTGTTGGCTGGGTGTGGTGACACATTCCTGGATCCTCAGCACTTGGGAGCCTGAGGCAGAAGAATCTCTGCCTGAACTGAAAAAATGAGACCCTGTCTCAAAACAAAATCTGCTTGTTTCCCTGGTGATCTCTGTTGCTAAGAGAATCACATCCCCTTTCGGAACCGACTTCCCCATAGCTTTAAACGGACGCGGGCCCCCCATTGCGGGTGGACTTGTGCTGCTATCGCTGACTGTGTAAACTTCCGATCCCCACTCCGCTACCATCTCCCAGTGCGAGGCGCCCTCTAGCGGAGCTAGGTGGAATCACACCCGCGGCCTTCCCACCTTGACCTGGCGTCTTCCGCCTGTCCTGCCTGGGGGCTGTCACTGACAGCTGTCACCGTGCCGGGAACAGCGGCGGGCTCCAGGGGAGGCTGGGCGCCTAAGACCGCCGCGGAGGGGACGCACGTTGTTACGGCTCAGATCTGCAGTGTCCCCAAAGCCTCCCGTGTGGAAGGGCACTGGACCGGGGTCCTGTACGCACCGGGACTTGCTGCTAGGGGCTAGTGGCCCTAACCCACTCCTCCCTTCACCTTCTGGCTGTGCCAGGCCACTCTGCCCTGCCGTCCAGCCCTGGACTGGAAGCGTGAGCCAAACAAAGCCCTCCTCACTGACACTGAAGGTGTCGGGTATTGTGTCCAGTGAGGGAAATGTGGCTAAGACAGATGTCCTACCCGCTTGGCCTTAAACCATTTTTTTTTTTATCTTTTTTGAGACAGGGTCTCACTATGCAGTTCAGGCTGGCTTTGAACTCACTTTGTACCCCAGGCTGGCCTCAAACTCACAGCGATCTTCCTGCCTCAGCCTCCTGAGTGCTGGGATTATAGGTGTGCATCACCACACCTGGCTCATTAATCAAAATTGCAATGATATTGTGAGTTAACTCTGGTGCCTGTCGAGTATTAAGCCCTACCAAGCCAGGGGCCTTTAGGTTTTGTTTACCCTTTATTTCTCCGAGCTGAGCCACAAGTAGCTATTGAGGATCACAAATATGGCACTGCCACCCTTAAGAGATGTGAGGTTAAGTGTAAAAACAGAAACTGAGTATTGAAGACTAAAGAATGCAAAAAAAAATTTTTTTGTGCTGTGTAGTCCAGGCTGACCATGAACTCACTGTATAGATCAGGTTGGCTTCAAACTTGTGACGATCCTCCTGTCTCAGCTTCCCAAGTGGTGGGATTCCAGGCATGTGCCACCACTTTGTGTGTCTCTGGTATTTCTTATACAGATCACATGTTCAAACAATAGTCATAACTTGGAGTCCCTGGGAGATAGGTACTACACAATACAATGAAAAGAGTACACAAGCAGTTGTTACAATGTTTAGGGAATAACCACAATTTAAAAGTCTGGATATGTGCAATTTGTTTTCCATTGGCTGCTGTTTGGATTCTGTGGGTTCAAAACACAGAAGGCTGCTTGTATAAACTGGACCTAACATACAATTAATTTCATCTTTTCTCATTTCCTGTTTAAAATGTGATTACTGAGAGCCAGGCGTGGTGGCGCAGGCCTGTCATCTCAGCATTGGGCAGGCTGAAGCAGGTGGATCCCAGTGAGCTCGAAACCAGCCTGGGCCACAAAGTGAGCTCAAGCCTGAACTGCATAGCGGGCCTCCGTCTCAAAAAGATTTTTTAAAAAGTGATTTATTTGGTTGGGGATGTAACTCAGCGGCACAGCGCCTGCCTGGCAAGGGCAAGGTCCTGAGTTCAACTCCCTGTACCAAAATAGGTAACTTTAAAATGTGATTACTAGGGGCTGGGGATTTAGCTCAGTGGCTTAAATGCCTACCTGGCAAGCGCAAGGTCGTGAGTTCGATCCCCAGTACCAAAAAAACCCAAACAACAACAAAAAAAACCAAAATGTGATTACTAGAAGATTGTAACCTGTATAGGAGCCCGGCACCCTGCAGTATCCTGGCCCGTTTTATGGAGTTAAGAGAGGCACTGAGTGCGCTGGTGAACAAAAAGACGCGGTCTCAGGTTTCCACAAGAAAATGGACTCAGCCTTGGTTCCGGTCCAGATCCACTGTCCACACCACGTCGCCTTAGCCCAGCCCTGCCCAGGTCTGGGCATCGACCTGCTCAACAGGCTGTTAGTCTCCGAGGCCTGGGGTTCATCGTCAGGGGCGGGAAACGGGCACAACCGAACCAGTCTGTGTGGCCTCAGCACACGGCGGCGGACCCCGGGAGGAGAGCGGGAACCGCAGAGCGACCCCGAACTCAGTCCGGCCACCTGCTTCCTCCCGATACGTCACTGAGGTGCGACGGGGTCGACCTGAGGGCGGCCGCGATGTAGATCTCTGCTGAAGACGAGTTCTGGGCCAACGGAGGTCCAACCGTCCCTAGGTCTCTCGAGAGCTCGCTCATCAGCAACCCTCGGCCGTCAGCGCCCCCATTTTCACCTCGCCGTTTCCCGAACCTCGGAGCTCGAGAGCCAAAAGCTCTGCCCCTGCGCCGGTAGAGCTGCAGCGACCCTGCGCGAACCGCGCGCGCCTCCCCGCAGAGTCCCGGCGACGACCTCTGACGCAACTTCCGGCGTAGCGGCGAAAGCCGGGAGGGCGAGCAGGGGAGCAGCAGGCAGCAGACGACAGGCGGCGGGCGGGCGCCGGCACGGAGGGAGCGAGCGAGCGAGCGGCCAGAGAGCCAGCGAGGGCGGCCGGGT
The DNA here is from genome assembly GCA_004027295.1 of Dolichotis patagonum. NCBI lineage: Eukaryota > Metazoa > Chordata > Mammalia > Rodentia > Caviidae > Dolichotis > Dolichotis patagonum. The sequence goes on from PVJX010019156.1 coordinate 23,161, forward strand.
CCCGAGGGCAGCGGAGACTCCTCAGGTCCCTCCGGCCCCCTCCCCGGAGCCCTCAGCGCCTCCGGTCTCCAGCGGAACGGACACGGCCCGGCCCGGCCATGGCCTCGTTGCTGAAGGTGGATCAGGAAGTGAAGCTCAAGGTAGCGGCCCCGCTCCGGCCCTCCTCACCCCTCGCCTCGAGCCCCGGGCCGCCCTGCCGGCTCCCCGCACCCCGCGGCGTCTTTGTCTCCTTGGGGACGCAGCTCGGCGTCCCCGCGCGGCTCGGCCCAGCCCCCCACCCCGGCACGGGCATCGCGGGTCGGGCAGAGCGAGGGGAAGCTTCTTGGCCCCGGCCGGGGATGTGGAGCCGGGCCGGGCCCCGCGACACGTGCTCGGCTCGCAGCCGCGGCCGGTGACGGCTGAGTCCCCAGCCCGTTGCCGTCCCCGCCCCCAGGCGCTGCCCGGACACTGCTGGGGGCGCGCCCGTCCCGTGTCACCGCCGGGTCTGGCGGGGTTGAGCGTTTGTGAGCTCACGCCCCCCCCCCCCATCCCATAGCTGTCTTTTGTCTGCTTAGCAGATCACAGAGCTCCAGAGACGGGGAGAGAGGGAGGAAGGGGAGAGGGAAGAGGAGAGAGGAGGCACATTTCCCTCTCCTGACATGGAGAAATGGGTCCTCAAGAAAAAAAAATACTTGCAGTCTGGGGGCCTTTCAGCTTCTCATTATAACTTCAGGGTGAGGGAAAGACAGCTGCGTGTGGGATCCCCTGTCCTGCCCTTGCCTCTGTTGCCAAATACTGAATTGCGCCTACTGAGTCTCTTGTCTTTGTCGCTTCAGGTTGATTCTTTCCGGGAGCGGATCACCAGCGAGGTGAGTGAAGTAGAAAAATGAATGTGATTATTAATAGCAGGAAATGTCTTGTATTGAGACCTTTGCACAGTTACTAAGTGGGATGTGTCTCCCCTTATCCAGGCGGAAGACTTGGTGGCAAATTTTTTCCCAAAGAAGTTGTTAGAACTTGATAGTTTTTTAAAGGTGAGAGACATTTTTTCCCTCCAAATTTCCCTAGGTTTTGGGCCTAGTCTTCCTGAGAAATGGAATGAATTGTGTTGAATCTGTTTTGTTTTGTACTCGTTTCTTGCCCTCATTTTGTGCCCTTAAAAAACCACTTCTTTGTTTATCTTGAAAAGACTAATGTTGTTTGGGGTGGGTGTGTCTTTCAGGAACCGATCCTGAACATCCATGACCTAACTCAGATCCACTCGGACATGAATCTCCCTGTCCCCGACCCCATTCTCCTCACCAATAGCCACGACGGGCTGGATGGTGTAAGTGTCCATCGTAGCGTTCTTAAGTGATAGGTTTTGGTCCTCTATTTCCTACTAACTTTATATGTATTTATTTATCTTTTTGAGACAGGATCTTGCTTTGCAGTTCAGGCTGGCTGTGAGCTCGCTTTGTAGCCCAAGTTGGTCTTGAACTCATAGCGATCCTCCTGCCTCAGCCTCCCGAGTGATGGAATTACAGGTGTGTGCCACCACACTCGGCCCTACTAACTTGAAAGACAGTGGAGTTGATTTGTGGGAACTAAGACCCCAAAGCGTTACAGACAAAATGACTCCAGTGTATTCCTTTTAATTCTTGGTGTCCGTTTACAACATGAGTGGAATAACGATGCTATTCTCTGTCGGAGTGAGTTTCACCTAAGACTGAGCTGTGGTTTCCCTCATGTTCCCTGGCTCTGAGCAAGAGTGTTTCCACCCCTTAAGCCTCCTTATGGCACAAGAAGTCCTGGCAATGTTGCGGTGTTCCCTGTCTTTGCTCTGACTCTTCAGCATCTTGTCTTTATCAGTCATGTGTCCACGTGGTTTTTATCACCTGTGTGGAACTGGAATGTTCTCTGTCTGCCTTGCCATCTCGTTGATCCACCTTGCACATCTGGAGGGCAGGAGCAGTCCTGACAAACGTCCTTGTATCTTTAGCTCCTAGCCTTGTTCTTGCTACGTAACAGGTGCTGACTACACATTCATTGATTGAATATTGTATTCATTTGTAGAACTAGCAGATTGTACATGTTCCCTTCGTTGTTCTCAATCTGCCTTGATTCCTTTTTTCTGTGCTTTACAGTATCTTTCCCCTCTCTTTGATTTAAATGTGTCATATTTCTTGCAAGTTTGGGCTTCTCAACATGGTGCAAGTTGCTTTCTGGCAAAAGCTTCTTCAAGCTGTTGGGAAGATTGTCCAGAAATGCACGAGACAATCCGTGGGGTGGAGGAAGGGATGGGGCTCACTCGAGGGCTCCTTTGGGCAGGTGTGCACATGTGAGCGCTGGCTAATTTCCGCCTCTCTGTACTGCAGCCCACTTACAAGAAGCGGAAGTTGGATGAGTGTGAAGAGGCCTTGCAAGGTAGGGTCCCAGGTCACCTGAGCCACCTTGGCGGCCAGCAGCCACCAGAAGTAGGACAGTCTGGTGTCCTCCAAGCCAGGGAGGGACACTGCTTTCCTTTCCCAGCGTCAGGACCCGCACTCAGGTTCTTCAGACTCGGTTATTGTTTAGCGCTCTAAAGCAAGCCTTCTGAGAGCCCGTGCTGGGGCTGGAGTGAGTTGCAGGAGAGGGTGTTTGGAGGTGGGACCACCCAGCTCAGGTTTCTCATGGACGTTTCAGTTCCATGTGATTTTTTTCTTTCCTCCTTTTTAATGTCATTTGTTGCAGTGAGTGTGGTGACACATGCCAGTAATCCCAGCATTCTGGGAGGCTGCAGCAGGAGGATCACAACCTCAGGCCCTGCCTGGGCAGGGGAAAAAAGGGCTGGGAATGTCGCTCAGTGCGAAGGTCCCAGTACCTCGAAATAAAAGTTGTTCTGTCTTCTTGAAACTTCTGGCGTAGTCCAGCTGTGGCTCTGTGGATTCACAGTCTCTCATTGACTCTGGTAGCGGTGTCACAGTAGGGCCGTGATGAGCAAAGGCTGGAGGCACAGCGGCTCCTGGGTCTGGGGAAGCAGGGAAAGCTGGGGGACGGCGGGGCCTGCAGTCCACCCTCACGGCTTGGCCCTCACCTCCCTACCAGGAACCAAGGTGTTCGTGATGCCCAACGGGATGCTGAAGAGCAACCAGCAACTGGTGGACATCATCGAGAAGGTGAAGCCCGAGATCCGGCTGCTGATCGAGAAGTGCAACACGGTGCGGAGTGGCGGGCGTGGGTGGGTGCGGGCGCTGGCGGAGCGGCGGGCGCGGGGCCTCGCACTGGGCTTGGCTTCTGTGTTTCTGGCGCATGGCCTCAGCAGCATAAACTGTGGCTCTGAATCGCAGGAAAGGCCGAAGCCTCACACTGTGCTTTCATCCTCTCCCCGTGCAGGTCAAAATGTGGGTACAGCTCCTGATTCCCAGGATAGAAGATGGAAACAACTTTGGGGTGTCCATTCAGGTACCGCGTTTGTGTAACCTGCAGGGAGACGGCTTTGGAGAGACTTTACCCCGCCTTGCCTTGTCTGTACCTTTTCTTTGGGACTGCCATGCGGTGACAGGGAAGTGACTTTTTTTTCTTCTGTAGTCCTGGGCATTGAACCCGGGGCCTTGGCACTGACAGACATCCCAGTTCCTCTTTAGAAGTTTGAGACAGAGTTTCTCTAAGATGCCTAGGCTGAGCCAGAACTTGTAATCCTCCTGCACTGGCCTCCCAGAGCACTGGACTTACAGGCGTGTGCCACTGTGCACAGCTCGGAAGTGGCTTTTGACTCACTTTTCTTCCCAGGAGGAGACAGTTGCAGAGCTAAGAACTGTTGAGAGCGAAGCTGCGTCTTACCTGGACCAGATCTCCAGGTGCAGCTGTGTGGCGTGGCCTGGGTCGGGGCGGAGCTGGGGAGGCCCCGGCCGGGTGCCCACAGCTTCCCTGTCTCCTCTCTCCTTCCAGATATTATATTACCAGAGCCAAATTGGTTTCTAAGATAGCTAAATACCCCCACGTGGTAAGTTAGGGCTTCGGGGCGGAGGGTGGCCTTGTGGGGCAAGCTGCTGCCCAGGAGCTGGGGACGAGCCTGTGACGTGTCCCCGCAGGAGGACTATCGCCGCACTGTGACGGAGATCGACGAGAAGGAGTACATCAGCCTGCGCCTCATCATCTCAGAGCTGAGGAACCAATATGTGAGTGGCCCTGCGCCCGGCCCACGGTCTGCCAGCCTCCCGAGAGCCCAGGGGTCGGGGAGTGGGTGGGGGCCGAGGTGTGCCCTGTCACCCCGGGCGTGGGAGGCCAGGCGGGGCTGGGAGCGCAAAGCCAGCCTGGGCGCAGGGGAGACGTCCCGTCTCCAAACACTCGCCTGGTGCGTTCAGCTGACGCACCCGGGACCAAGCGCCAAGGAGTGCTTGGGTGGGCCTGGCAGGCGCCTCCTGCCAGGGCTGGGCTTGTGTTCGTGCTGGTAAGGACTGTCCTGCTGTCTCCCGCACAGCAGGCTTTTACAGATAAGCAAGGCAGCCAGGGCCACCCCGTGAGCGAGCGCAGGGGAGGTAGTGGGCCGAGGGCACCTGACCGCTGGGCTCCCACCTCACAGGTCACTCTGCATGACATGATCCTGAAGAACATCGAGAAGATCAAACGGCCCCGGAGCAGCAACGCAGAGACGCTGTACTGAGGCGGCGGCGGGCTCTGTGAGTCTGGCCCGAGACCGACATTGCCTTCCTCGTTGGTTACCTGACTGTGGCGACGGGGAGCCTGGCTGGAAGGATCGATCACACCTCTCTGTTTTTAGTTAGAGTCTAATGAAACTCTCATCTAGTCCTGTGACGTGGTTACCTCTTTTTTCAGGCCTCAGGAACTCTGGTCTCCTCCCCGCCCCGTCCGCGCGCATGCTGGACCACCCGGCCCGGCCCCTCCGTGTCTCTCCCTCTGTGAAAAGCTGGGTGGCAGCAGAGGGACTGCAGGGCAGGGGCTCGGCGTTCCTAGGAACCAGGGCGGTGGGGAGACGCCCCTGTTGTAAGGCTTCCTGTCACCCCGGTGATGACTTAGGGCCTCCCTCTGCACCTGTCTTGTCTTGAACCCAGCCCGGGCATGGAGCCCGCAGGCCTTTGGTCGAGACCCTTCCTCCCCTCCCAGCGTGCACCCATGTGGCATACCACACCCGGACTCTGTTCCGGACCCCCAAACTTCCCCGAGGCGCCATCCACACAGGCTGCAGTCCTGCAGGATGGTGGCCAGGGCTGAGAAGCTGGGGACCATGGGCCTCCCCCCACCCCTGCCACTCTGGTCCCTGCGTCTTGTGGCTGGGCCAGGCCAGGCCATCTCTGGGGACTGGGGACTGGCTCCTACTTACGGCCTTGCGCTTCGGGGGGGCGGGGAACATTGCTTATGTGTGTGTGTGTGTGTGTGTGTGCACGCGTGCATGTGTGTGTGCGTGTGCCCGAGTGTACGCATGTACGTGTGCACGATGGGAGGTCCCAGGGTAGAAGAGTTGCCGCCTCCTGACGCCCTGGAGAACCTGCTCACTGTCACAGGCTGTATAGGGACCCCTGGCCCCAGCTGTTTCCATCCCACCAGGACCACTGGGAGCTGCCGCCTGCCGAGTCCTCCCGTCTGTCTTCCGCGCCCCGCCGCATGTCCGCTGGGGGCGCGTCCTTCCCCCTCCGGAGTCCCAGAGCCACCAGCCCCGCTGACAGCCCACCGCTGCCTCCTCCTGTCCTGTTTGCTGCCCCTTGCCCCACGCCCCTTGGGTCATAATGTAAAATTCTTTTACCATGTCAAGAAATGATTAAAAATACAGGTACTTGGACCTCTTTCTAAAGTTGCAGACCCTGTGCCATGCTGTGGTGGCGAGGGACAGTTGCACTGGTGTGCGCATGTCCAGGCCTACCCCGCCTCCGTGCCCCTGCCGCCCTGGCCATCCCTCTGTCCTCTCTCCTCTCCCGTGCCCAGTCTGTGCCTAGAGCTGGCTCCTGTGGGACCAGTGCTCCCCTGTGCCCCTAGGAAGGGTCCCAGTCCTTTCTGCCCACTGATGCCCATGGCTACCAGCAGAGGGCGCAGTGTCCCCGTACAGGCCAGCTGGCCCCACCCTCCTCACCTGCCCCTGGCTGGTGAACCGGGGCTCTCCAGGGGACACCTGGAGTTCCTCGGAGGACTGATCTCTGAAGGTGTGGGTGCCTCCCTCGGGTCACCACCAGTGGTGATACTGCTGGCTGACTGCAGGGTGACGCCAGTGGTTCAGCTGCTCTGTGAGCGGGCACAGCTGAGCAAGTCCCTCATTTTGCGGCTTGGAGCTAGGGTCCCTGCAGATCTGCAGGCCCCGCCCGGCCTCCCTGGTGCTTTCTCAGCACCTGAGAGACTGCCTGGCCCCGGCAGAGCGGGGCTGCCCACTGTGTGCTGTGTGCTGGGGCAGCTCTGCTTTGTCCCCCTGCCCCTCTGTGGGCAGCAGCACTGTGGCTGGTGCCGGCTGCCACCCACGGAGCTCAGGGCCTTAATGGGCTCTCCATGTGGAGGGGGACCGTGACCAAAGTGCAGGACAGAGTGTCAGAACTGAGTTACAAATCCCAAGCTGGACCCGGTGCCTCCGTTCCTGTGCTATGCAAGCCAGGCCTGGGCACTGTGGGACCTGGGTGGCCGTGCTAGGGCATTCCTGCTCCCAGTGCCATCCTGAACCCCAAGAACTGCTGGCGCTTCTGGCGCTGATCCTCGTCACCCTCCTGGCTCAGGCCTGTGTGTTGCTGACCACATATGGCGATGCTGGCCAGTGTGCACCCCATGTGGCCTGGCCCTGGCCAGCTCTGCAGACCTGAGTCCAGAGGAGCTGGAGGCTGTGATGGGCTTCCTGACCCTGTGGCTGGGCCCAGGCCTGGTGGACGTAGTCCAGACACAGCCCTTGGATGCCTGTGTCTACTCCGTGGAGCTGCAGCTGCCCCTTCAAGGCCCTGCCCTGGCCCATCAGGACAGATAGGACCCTCCACCTGCCTGCAAGGTGCTGGCCATTGTGTTCTTTGGGGTCCAAGCCCAGCCCAGCGTGAGCAAGTGGTGGTGGGGCCACTGCCCTGGCCGTCCCACCTGCAGGAAGTTACCGTGGAGCCCTGTGGTGGCCCCTGCCCTACACTCAGCCCTGCCGGGAGCCGATGTGCAGATGTGGCACCTCCGGGAGGGGGCGCTCCCCAAGGTCCAGCTCCTGGCTTGAGGCGGCTGCACACCACCCCCAAAAATGTGTACTTTGGGACCGGGCCACATGGCTCAGCCTCTGCCATCATGCCCCAGGCTCAGGGTGGACCGTGGGGCCTAGACTCCACCTAGGGTCCAGCAGGTCTACTTGGCTGCTGCTGTGCAACCTGGACTAGCTGTGGAGGGAGTTTAAGGCTGGCTGGCGGTGGCCAAGGTGCTGCTGCCCAAATGTGGCCTTGCCCCAGGTCCTGGGTCCCCCAGGTCCTGGGTCCCCCAGGTCCTCTGCCGCCTCTCCAGTTCTTACCACAGGGGTCCTAGTATAATGTTCGAGGGCACTCGACAGCATTCCCACTCTGGCCGCAGGTGTCAGTGGCCTGCGGGTGTCCCATGTCCGGTTTCACAGTGAGCAAGTGGTGAGGCAGCGTCCAGGAGAGGCTGACCATCTGCGGCACTGACCTCTGAGATCGTGATGCCTGCAGTTTGGATGGCATCTACGGGCTCGGCTGTCCACTGCCCCTGCTGGCCACCACGGTAGACGTGCACCTGCCGGGTCCTGCCTGTGGAGAAACCAGAGGTGCTTGAGCGGCCTCTGCGTGGGTCAGGTCTGTGTCCTCTGTGGGGAGCTGTGGCTATGTGTGGGACTCTGCTGCACCCTCGTGGGGTGCTGGAGGGACGGGGCCATGCCACAAGGTGCAGAGGGCTGCCTCTGAGAACCAAGTGGAGGACATATGTGCCCGCCTCAAGGTGGAGCAGGCTGTGGCAGGCGAGGGGGGTACAGAGGGAGGGCTGGGCTGGGGTGGCGGCCAGGGGACCCCAGATCTGGGCAGGAGAGGTCAAGTGCTGGCTGTGCCCAGCTGGCCTCCGTCTGCCAGGAGCTGGGATCCGGTCAGAGGCGCCAGGCTCCTGCCCACCCCGTCTGCAGCCCTGCAGCCTTGCTGTGGCGTAGCTGGCTGGATTTTGACGGTGCCTGTGTCCTGGCGCCTGGGCCTCGGGGCATGGGGCAGCCTGGGGAGCGAGCTGGCCCTGATGGGCAGGGCAGACACGGGGGTGGGCTGGAGCGTGGGTGCTGTGACTGGGCTGTGATGGTGAGTGCCCCTGCTCACGGGGACAGGTGCTGCCTCTTGTCCCTGTGATGCCAGGGTGGGCTGCTGGCCAGGGTCCGCTGGAGCGTGGAGGGGACTGCTCAAGGGGGCTCAAGCGTAGAGAGGGTTTGCTACTCCTGGCCGGCTCCATGGAGACAGAAAAACCCATCAGGTCACAGAATCTGCCAGGGCCGGGCACACAGCTCAGTGGCACAGGCACCTGCCTGACAAGTGTAAGGTCCTGAGTTCAATTCCTGCTACCAAAAAAGAAATCCGCCAGGCCCTGACCTGACAGCCAAGGAAACTGAGGCAACAGGGAGCGGTGCTGGAAGTGAATGCGGGAGATAGCACTATGAAAGGAATCAGGTTTCTGAGAAACACCAGGACCCCGAGGGCCTTCGGCCTGCAGTGGCCTGGGGGGAGTGGGATGGGTGCAGGGAGGAACAAGGACACCGACCAGGCGGCCAGGGCTCCCACACACTGGACTGCGGCCGATTCCCAGCTGGAAGCCTCAGCATCGCCGGCACCAGGGAGCCTCTGGGGGAGTTGCCCTGGGTCACGGCTTGCGAGGGTGCCAGCCGCAGAGGTGCTGGCTCGGGTGACAGCCTCCCTGTGCCCGAGCCTCGAGTAGTCACAGTTAGGGGATGAGCGTTCCTACCCTTCGGGGAGACAGTGACCTGCACTAATCAGGGTGCCCAGCCTGTGGTGCAGTAGATTCCAGGGGCTCCCCGACAGCGGAGAGGCACAAGTCAGCTCACCGCCCTGGAGCCGGAAACTGCCTGCGGCCCAGCATGGGGAGAGGGCATGTCTCAGAGTGGGATAGACACACGGACGGTGGCTGGGAGCTGGGTCTGAGCCGACTGCCCTTCACAGTCCAGGGACAGTGCGGTGCCCGACAGCAGCAGGTGCTTCTCCACTGGATATTCCTCAAGGTCCTCAGCTGTATGTGGCAAGGAGCCCTCGGAGGCTGTGTGCCAGACTGGGTCTCACCCCGTATTTCAGGCTGGCTTTGAACTCACAGGGATCCTCCTGCCTTAGCCTCCCAAGTGCTGGGATGACAGGTGTGCAGCCCCACACTTGGCTGAAATTTGGATTTAAATAGCCACATGGGACTTGTCCTACTGGATGGGGCCTGTTAGAGCCTGGACTAGCACTGGCCAGCCCTCCCGGCTCCCAGCCCTGGGTGTGGACAGTGATCCTGGGGTCACCGGCTGCCTCGGACGTTGCAGGGCAGATAAGGGACCCATGCACGACCTCAAGTGGCACGGAGCCCCTCTCCCTCCCCTGCCCTGGGCTGTACCACTCGATGGTGGCGGAAGACGTGGTGTTTAAGTGGGCGGAGGCCCTTGGAGTGTAGTGCTGGCTACAGCGCCCACAGCTGACCCAGCAGGTCCTGGCAGGGAGGACCTGGCACGTTTTCCCTGGGGAGCCCCCTTCCCTGCTACCAACGCCTGGGGTCACCAGCACAAGCACTGCATCCAGAGCCACAGCCCCCCCAGGCCTACAGGTACCCTCAGCCGGGGCGGTGGTGAGCCACAGGCCTGCGGGGACAGGGCGGGAGCGGCCTGTCCCAGGCTGGAGACCCTGACTCGGCACCATAGCTGGCTGCGTCCCCCAAACCAGCCCACGACCCAGTAGTCCAGGTGGCAGTGGGTTTCACGGAGCCTGGTCTAGAGGACGTCTGGGCCTAAGGACGCTGGACGTTTTCAGTGCCACTTTTGTACAGCTCTGGCCAGATACCAGCTTCGGTGACCCAGGGGAGAGTGGGCACCAAGGAGCAGCTGCAGCTGTCACCAGAACAAGCCCTGGACTCCCACACGGCCTTGGTCCACAGGGAGAGCCCCACGGGAGGGTTGGTAGTGCAGATGGTGCCAGGTGCCTCTGTGCCCACCAGCCTGGCTGCTGAGCGCTGGCCAAGGGTGGAGGGAGTGGCTTCCAGCCTCAGATTAGGGGCCAAGGGCTCCTCCTCTGGCAGGTGACCGGCCTGGACACCGCCATCGGGGTCACGTGCTTGTGGTGTGGACGGGCCTGGCAGAGGCTGGGCAGAGTGGCCCAGAGGGGCGCTTCCAGTCTTGCCTCCCCAGCACCCAGCTCACCCTCCTTCTGCAGGATCTGGTGGCCCAGGGGACCCCATTTCCTTCACAGTCCCCACACCAGGTTCAGCCCCAGCGCGGTGGCCGTGGGGGGCCGGGTGAGCTTCTTGCCCTGTGACATCTTGGTGAGGACCCTCGGCTCCTCCCTGCCAGTGTCTGCTGTGATGGGTGTGGGGGCAGGCAGCCTGCAGCCAGCGACCCCCACCCGGCAGCCTGTGTCCTCGCCTTGTCCCCTTCCTCTCACCAAGGCTTCTAGGTCCTCAGTGGGTATGACAGGACATTGTGGGAGGGGGACACGTGTACCTTTTCCTCTGCCACCCTGTGAATCTGTCACACCTGCTCCCCAGACTGCTGAGGAAACAGAGCTCCCACTGAGTCCCCACGTGTCCTTTTGGTAAGAATTCTTACTTTCTGCTCAGTTTTTGTGGTTGCTGTGTTTGTTTGTTTTGAGACAGGGTCTCTCTGTCCAGGCTGGCCTTGAACTCAGGGCAGTCCTCCTGCCTTGGTCTCCGCCACACCCAGCTCTGCTCAATTTTTATTTTTACTTTTATTATTTATTTTACTAATTTGTTTATTTATTTTTTGGTACCGCAGGCAGGTGCTTGTGCCATTGAGCTAAATCACTGGCCTTTTTTTTTTTTGGTACCGGAAATCGAACTCATGACCTTGTGCTTGCCAGGCAGGTGCTGTGCGCTGAGCTACATGCCCGGCCCTGCTCCGTTCTGTTTGAGACAGATTTATCAACACAATTTTGAAATCTTCACACAGAAACACCCCCCAGCCAATCCTCCCCGTCAGAACTAGCCGGTGGTCGTGGGCCTTCTGAGGGGATGGTGTCCTGTGAAAGTGATGGTAAGTCTTCTAAGAATTTCCCTTGAGCTGCTTCTGTTTGACTTTTTAAGTGTCGACAGCACCCCTGGGAACGTGAAGGAACTGGGCCAAGAAGATCAGCAATGGAGGAGAGAGGCCAGGCCAAGACCGGGCCAAGGAATGCGGCTGGCTCAGCCACAGAAGGGGCTGGAAGTGGGGGCATCCCAGTGACAGCAGAGGACCTCTGGCCCCTGGGAAAGCGGGGTGGGAACAGCAGGCTGGAGACCCAGGGGCTGCAGGGGGACCCAGCTCCTCCTGGGGCGGAGGCCCCCAGACTGGCTGCACCCCTTCCCCAGCCCCAAGCCTGACCCAGAAGGCAGCGTCTGACTCGGGCTGAGAACCAGGCCATGTAGGGTCTGTGGAAATCAGCAGTGGCCCAGACCCGCCTCCGCCCCACCCCACTTCCTTCCAGCCTGCAGCAGCCAGCTATAACCCTGAGAGCCTCAGCCCAAATCCCGGCACCACCTCAGCAGCCCAGTCCCACCAGTGCAGTGGAGGACAGTGCCAGCCGGGGAGCTCAGCCGCCCTCACTGGACCATGAACCAGAAGACCACCCTGGTGCTCCTGGCACTGGCTGTCATCACCATCTTCGCTTTGGTTTGTGTCCTGCTGGCCGGTAGGAGTGGAGATGGGGGCCAACCTGGCCAGCTGCCCTCATGCCCATCGGCCCCCCACCCCGCCCAGGCCCACACACACCCAGGCCCTGGCCAGCTCTTTGCAGACCTGAGCCCGGAGGAGCTGGAGGCCGTGATGGGCTTCCTGAAACCAAGGCTGGGCCCAGGCCTGGTGGACGCAGCCCAGGCACAGCCCTCGGACACCTGTGTCTACTCGGTGGAGCTGCAGCTGCCCCCCAAGGCCGCGGCCCTGGCTCACATGGACGGAGGGGGCCCCCCTCCTGCCCGTGAGGCACTGGCCATCGTGTTCTTTGGGGCCCAAGCCAAGCCCAACGTGAGCGAGCTGCTGGTGGGGCCACTGCCCCGGCCGTCCTACCTGCGGGATGTCACTGTG